>JAESVK010056822.1:0-15499 GCA_017140935.1 Hamamelis virginiana | reverse complement strand
CGATGCCAGATGTCTGAAAGAGATATTTTGGCTGAATTGCATACTGCCACTTTCGAGACATCAAGGTAGTAGAGACCCTCCCGTTCAGTTCCCATCCCAATCATCTTCCCCGAGCGTAGGTCCTGGATTACACAAAGATGATTAAAGAATGAGGTGAGGCATAGAGAATGCTATGCAAGTTTGCTTACGGAAATAAGATTGAGGTGGAATGATGGGACACATAAAACATTATTCAAAGTTAAATGGGCGGAAAAAACAACTTTGCCTATATGAGTGACTGTGGCATGGGCACCATTTGGCAGTTGAACCGTTCGATTTTGAACAGGTGTATGGAAGGTCAGGAAGGTATGGGAATAAACCATGCGCTCAGTGGCTCCACTATCAAGAATCCATGATGTGTTTCCACCGCAAGAAGAAAATCCAAAAGATTTACCTGACAAGTCACTTATGGTGGAAGAGCGACCAACATGATGGGCCATGGAATTAGGCTTACTATTGTTGAGAAGGCTCAAAATTTGCTGGCACTGTTCTGGAGTAAAAAGGAAGGAACTTGAAGCTTCCTCTTTTGTAGGTTGTTGTGAAGCAACATGTTACCCTTTTGATGAATTTGGCCTTGAGGAATTATGGGTATCATGGTTGGCTGTCCTTCCCAATTTTCGGCAGGTCTCAATGGTGTGACCATTCCAACCGCAATAATTGCATTTTAGATGGGCTCGACAAGTCTCCATAGTGTGGTCAGTTTTATCACATAGATCACATTTGAGATGGCTATTCTTCTTACCGAATCCAGATCCTTTGTTAGTGTCTCTGAAATTTCTCCGATCACCAGTATGGAAGCTATCCCTTACTGCGAGCGCCGTTGCCTCAGGATGGGCTCCTTTTCCGACTGAAACATCACATTGTCGTTCATGTTGGAGCACAAGTGAATATGCTCGATTGACTTTGGGGAAAGGATCAATTAACAAAATCTGCCCTCGGATTGCGGCATAGGATTCATTGAGTCCCATGGGAAATTTCATGGTCTTCTGACTTTGTTGATATTCCAAGACTGCCTTCATGGTGCCACAATTGCAAGCAGGGATTGAGCACAAAGCATCGCTTTCATCCCAGAATCCCTTGAGTTTAGTGAAATAGGAACCGGCTGAATTGGTGTTTTGAACACAATCGTGGATTTTACTTTCAATATGGAACAGGTGAACGCTGTTTACTTGAGAAAAATGGTCTTTCAGATCTGTCCATATCTCATGAGCAACATCACAGTATATGACACTGGCTGAAATTTCTCTGGAGGGAGAGTTCAACAGCCATGACTTCACCAAATTATTGCATCGATTCCATTGTTGTAGTTCGGCAACTGATGTGTGGTCTGGTTTCGTAATAGATCCATCAATGAATCCAATTTTCTTCTTGGCACTTAACGCCATGACCATAGCACTACTCCAGGTGCTATAATTGTCTTCAGTCAGAGGCTGAGATACAAGAATCACACCAAGTTGATTTGAGTGATGTAGATAGAGTGGATGATTGGCATCTTCATATTTTATTACTTCAGGCATGGTCGGGTGAGGAATTCCTTCTTTCTCCCCTTTGTCTCCCATGAAAGAAGCTGCTGGGTTTTGTGTTTGGGTAGAGTCTCTAGGTCACCAAGAGCTTATTGCTCTGATACCATGAGAAGAAATTAAAAATACTGAATAATTTCATATATATTCCTTGAAGGATTCATACAACTTTATACAAGAAGTCCAAGGAACCAAATCCTATGTTAAAGCTTGCAATTAAGCTATTGCCTTATTTACGTATTATAAACATGGAAAACAGAATCACTATGTTGACTATGTACAATCCTATAATTAACAAAGATTGCTGAAATCAAAATCAAGTTATTTGATTTTGCTTTCCTTAACATGATCTTCCATCTCATCATTAGACGATGGGTGTAGTTTCTTCACTGATACTATATGAGCTGGTCACAGCATTTCTTTGTAAACACTTCCATGTTTTCCCTTTCCGATGCAATATATGGAATCAAAATCATTGGTCGCTTTAATGATTTCGCTATACAATATCCTTCCATCAAAAGTCGATATTGCAAACAGATATTCATTTTGCACATCACTTGGATTTGATTCTGAATCTCTCTTTCTTCGTTGAGAAATGCAGGAAATTCCCACGAACACAAGTAGAAGTAGAAGTGCTCCCAAAAGAGGAAATACGATTAAAAACACGACTTTGTGGCCCTTTTTTTGGATATGTTTATCTATGTTCGAAGGACTACAAGGTTGCAATCCACTGACGTTGCCACACAACCCTTTATTCCCTAGTATTTGGGCATCTTTGAAGGCATTGTTGTTGGGAATGGGACCTTGCAAGTCATTGTAGGATATGTCAATGTACGACAAGCCATGCATATATTCAATAGCTGTCGGAATGACACCTGAGAGGTTGTGGGAAAGATTCAACTTCTCTAAGCTTTGCATTTTTTGGATTTCCGATGGTATAATTCCTGTGATGAAATTATGACTCAAATCTAGTTGGGATAGGTGAACTAAATTACCCATTTGAACTGGAATTTGGTTGCTGAATTTATTGCTGCTCAAATTCAAGAAAATTAGTTGCGAGCAGTCCCCTAGTCTTCCTGGTATTGATCCATTCAATTTGTTTTTTGACAGATCAAGATTATGTTCAGCGAGTGATCCCAGTTCCAGATGTATCTCACCGGAAAGTTGATTATCGTTCAAAATTAGATTCAACAAAGAAGTCAACTTTCCGACTTCCTTTGGAATCTCCCCAACTAAATGATTTGAAGAAAGATCAAGCACATGCAGCTGAGGAGAATTTCCAATCTCAGGTGGTATGCTACCAGTAATATCATTCCCAGCGATCAGTAAGGTTGCCAATTTTGAGCACCTTCCCCAATTTTGAGAGATTTCACCATAAAAATTATTGTTGCTTAGACCCAAGTAACTTAGGTTTGGATAAACAGCAAATGCTTCAGACAGATTTCCGATGATTTGGTTGCCCTCGAGCCGAACTCTGAATAAGCTTGTGCAGTTTCTCAAGCTTTTGGGGATCGGACCTTCGAAATAGTTGTTGAATGTTGTGAAGTTTGGAAGCAATCCACCTCTGCAAATATTTTGAGGTAAGTAACCAGTGAACTCGTTTGTGTCCATTTGCAGTGTAGCCAACTTCAACAGATTTTCCATTTCTCTTGGAATGGAACCAGAAAGTCGGTTGTCGTGGAAGCATAACATTTCCAAGTTGCTCAAATTACCAAGGGAAGCACGAACAGAACCACTGAGCTTATTCACGCCTAAATAAAGATAAACAAGGGACTTCAAGTTTCCTAGTTCCTCAGGAATATATGGAACCAGAAAGTTGGTTGTTGTTGAGGTTTACGTGTTCCAAGCTGCTCAAATTACCAATTGAAGCAGGAATGGGGCCAGAAAGTTGATTATCGTACAGAAACAATTGGATCAGTTCACTCAGATCACCTAACGATGCTGGGGTTGAACCACTAAGATTGTTTGAGTAAAAGCTCAGCCTTTGGAGAGATTTCAACTTTCCTATCTCAGAGGGAATTGGACCAGAAAGGGTGTTCTTACCATTCACTACCTAATGCCTTCATATCGACTTCTTATTGAATAATTTTAGTACTTTTGATTAGAAATTGAGCCTAGGGTACCTAAAACTTTATTTTGTTATGTATTACACTCCTTGCAATATCGTGCAATTTAGAAAGAAAACAAATTAATTAGGAAAAGTTGACATTTTCGGGCTAATAATATTAAACATGCACCTTGATCAATTAATGACCAATTTTGGATCGGTGGAGTCAATTTTCACCGCCCATTTTCATTTTCTCAATCAACAGCATGGCAAGAGTTCCACTTGGGAAAGTTATTTGCACTGCTGGAGTACAATCAGTCGAGAAAGCAAACTCTAGATTAAGGTGGTGGTGAGGATAATGTGCTGAACTCAATTTTTCGTGGGAGTAACAAGAAGAAAACCATAAGCTTTCTAGTAATGGGTAGTTTGGTACCGAGGAGAGCATGCACTATGACAGAATAGGCTGCCAATGGTATCTTCAACAAACAAAGCTTACTGTGTTTCTTTTTTCATAAAATTGTAGCAGAGATTAATATGAGACAAAGGCTAATGCTTCACCTGATCAGTTCAAGCCATCTAGAACCCTTGTGGGAAAGATTTGAAGATCTCTCTCTCTCTCTCTCTCTCTCTCTCTCTCTCTCTCTCTCTCTCTCTATATATATATATATATATATGCTATATATTATAAGGTACACTTTACATAAAACGTATCTAATCCAATGGTCGTTTTTTCATTACTTCTTTTGCAATTGACTATAAGCAGGTCACTTTATGCAACTTTGAATCACTGGAAATTCTTGTAAAGGAGTTGAGAGTTGGAACTTTTTTTGTTTAGCATTATCCATTGTTTTGAACTTGGATTATTATATATGCTTGGATCATCCAAATACCCAAAAGCTAGCCTATGAGTTTTGGGCCTAATCACATATGTTAACAACTTTTTCTTTTAATTTTTTCATGTGGGATTATTATGCAGATTGAGTAAATTTAGTGGAGATTCTTGTGGTGTGGGATTTGTGAGAAGAAGAATTGACCTGCATTTCGTCAAATGGAAACATGTTATTTTAAGCAAAAGTCAACTCCTTTAGTCAAATGGAAACATGTGAGAACAAGAATTGAGCTGCATTCTTGTGGTGGTTTGGGTATTGGTTCGCTATTTTTATTTTTATTTTTAAATAATGCATTATTGTGTAAGTGGCAGTGGAGTTATGGCAAAGAAAATGAAGCCTAATGGAAAAGGGTGATTGATCATAAGTACAAGCTTGAGCAGAGTTGGTTACCATTGGCTGATCCTGATAAGAACACATCAATTGTTTGAGCTAATATTTTGCTTCTAAATTGTAGATTAAATGATCAGATTTAGAGTGGATTAATTTCTGTAAGATTGGAATGATTAGATTTGGGAGCTTGATTTCAGAAAAAGGCTGTTTGTTTGGAAAGAAGGTGAAGTGGTTAATCTTGTAAAGAATCTTGATTTCAGGAGTGATACCATGCATCTTCATATGTTTTCAGCAACTAGCAACTTGAGAACTAATTAACCATCCAAATGTGTGATAAATAAGAACAACTACTTCTGGTGAAAGACAATTAAAATCAGTGCTATAAATATTGAATTACATGTAAATCTTGTAAAGAAAAGAAATCCTGAAAATTACTCAAGGAACAACAATATATATGTTGACTAAGCTAGAACTCGGTTTTGAGTTCATGGCTCTAAGAAGCTGACATTCAAGTTGATAACACCTGAGAAACTATGTGCATGGTTGGCCAAGATTGTGGGTTAACATTTAAGCATGAAATTTCCAACTTAATGATGGACATCAATTCATCCTCAACATGATTGATGGGAGGTGAAAGGCGATGATCAAATACATCTTTCAGTACTAAGTTCTCCTTCACTGATGGAGAAGGTAGAGTGGGGATGAGATCGCCTGGATGCTTTCCTTTGATCACTTCCAGTATCAGCACTTCAAAGCTATACACATCACATTTTTCAGTTACCTTCATTGTGTATAAGCAAGCTCTGCAAAGAAAAAGATAAATAAGATCATACAATCATGCCCATATATGCTCTATGTCAATAACTTAAGAGAATAGAGATTTATATAATTAATTACCTGGTGCAACATATCCATATGTCCCTGCTAGTGCAGTCCAATTGGATGAATCTAGCTTTAGAAGTTTAGTTAGCTGTGCCAAAGTCAGAAACGCTAGCCTCATACTCAGAATCCAGCAAAATATTTTTGCATGATATATCTCGATGAACAATTGGTGATGAGCAATCACGATGCATGTAAGACAAAGCATGAGCCACACCCTTGATAACATTCACCCTCTTACTCCAATCAAACTCTTTTGCTTCTTCTCCGTTCTCAGAATAGTGGCAAGGCTACCCCTATTGAGGTATTCATAAACCAAAAACGAGTGTCGTGGGTGTGAACAAAAACCATAAAGTTTCACAATGTTCCGATGACCTACTTCTGTTAAAGCCCTGAACTCATAAAGAAAACCCTTTTGATCTTCCATCTCATCATCAGCAAATGTGAGTAGTTTCTTCACTGCTACTATATTAGCTGGTGGCAAGTTTGCTTTGTAAACAGATCTTCATTTTGCACATCACTTCGTTCTTTTGGTGAATGTCTCTTTCTTTGTTGAGATATGAGGGAAATTCCAATATTGAACACGGGTAAAAGTAGATGTGCTCCCAAAAGAGGAAATATGATTAATAAAAAGATGACTTTGTGGCCCTTTTTGGGGATATGTTTATCTACGATGGAAGGACTGCAAGGATGCAGTCCTCTAACATTGCCACACAAACCTGCATTCCCCTGTAATGCTTCAATTGTTGCATCTCGAAAGGCTTTGTCATTTGGAATGGGACCTTTCAGGTGATTATAGGATATGTCAATGTACAACAAGCCAGACATCTCTTCAAAGGCCGTCGGAATGGAACCGGAGAGGTTATTGTGGGAGAGAATCAACTTCTCCAAGCTCTGCATACTTCTGATTTGCGATGGCATCGCTCCTGTGAGTGAGTTTTAACTCAAATCTAGGAGGGACAAATGAACTAACTTACCCATCTAAACTGGAATTTTGTCGATGAATTTGTTGTTACTCAAACTCAAAAAATTTAGCTTTGAACAATCCCCAAGACTTCCCATTATTGGCCCACTCAATATGTTTGTCGACAGGTCAAGATGCTCTAGTTCAGTGAGTGATCCAAGTTCAAGAGGTATCTCACAAGAAAGTTGATTATCATTCAAAATTAGATTCAACAAAGAAGTCAATTTTACGACTTCCTTTGGAATCTCCCCAACTAAATGATTTGAAGAAAGATCAAGTACATGTAGTTGAGTTGAGTTTCCAATCTCAGGCGGTATGCTACCGGTAATATTGTTCCTAGCAATCTCTAGGGTTGTAAATTTTCGGCACTTTCCCCAATTTTGTGAGGTTTCACCATAAAAACTATTATTACTTAGACCCATGAAATTCAGGTTTGGATAAACACCAAATGCTTCAAATAAATTTCCAGTGAGTCGATTCCCCTCGAGTCAAACTATTGTCAAGCTTGTGCAGTTTCTCAAGCTTTTGGCAATTGGACCTTCAAGATAGTTGTCGTTTGCAGTGAGGTTTTGAAGCAATCCACCTTTGCAAATATTTTCAGGCAAGTTACCAGTGAACTGGTTTGTGTCCATTTGCAATACAGCCAACTTCATCAAATTTGCCATTTCATTTGGAATGGAACCAGAAACAGAACCGTTGAGCTTATTCCCGCTAGCTTAATTCCAGATCAACGAGGGACTTTACTTTCCCTATTTCTTTAGGAATGGGGCCAGAAAGTTCATTATCATAGATATGCAGAACGGTTAGGTAAGATAGATCACCTCATGAGGGTGGGATTTAACCGGTAATTTCGTTTGTTTGAAAGCTCAACATGTTAAGAGATTTCAGTTTTCCTATCTCAAAGGGAATGGACCCAGAAAGTTGATTGTCGAATATGAACAGCACGTTTAGCTTCGACAAGTTTCCTAAGATTGAAGGAATGGGACCTGTCAGATGGTTAGTATCCATGTGAAGTCCAACAAGATTGGAGAGATTTCCAATTTCTAGAGGAATTGAACCAGAAAGTTGAATGTCACAGAGAAACAAATTAGTGAGGTTTCTCAAATTACCCAAAGAGGCAGTGATGGAACCATCTGGGGAATTATTGTACAAAGCAAGCTCAGTTAAAGACCTTAATTGACCTATTTCATTAGGAATTGAACCATTGAACTGATTTTCAACAAGATGTAGGACTTGAAGATTTGTGAGTATGCCAATTTCCGACTGGATTTTTCCGAAAACTGATTGGTGGAGAGGTCAAGATAGGTGAGTTTTGAAAGGTTACCAATTTGAGGTGGGATGGTACCAAAAAATTGGTTTATGCTGATATCAATTTCTGCAAGATTAGAGAAAGATGAGATTGAAAAGGCATGAAGAATTTGTTTGATAGCGTCATTGCAAAGTATTTCAAACCTATTACATGGAGAAATAGTAGAAGAATTGGTGGCATTATTAGAAAGAAGAGTCCATGTGGATTGGAGGGTACGGTTTTGGTTTTGAAAGCTGGCTTTCCACTTGAGAAGTGCTTTAGCTTCTTCTTCAGTAGAAGAAGAAGCACTAATAGTTTGTTAAGAAATCAAGGTAACAAGCAGGACCGAGGAGATGAGAGAGAGGATCATTTCTGAGGCTGATGATGATCCCATGGTTTTTTGTTATGTATAGCACCAGATGGGTCACGGCTCTATTTATACTTAAAATTAATTGACACGTTTCTATTTTTCTGGGCGAAGCCTTGATGAATTATTCATGAGTCTTCGGACTTGGAATTAAAAATCTGTTGGTCCTCTTCATATTTTCTCACTCCCATCATATTCACAGACCAAAAAAAAAATAAGGGTGGTTTGCTCTGAAAGGACTATACTCTGCAGGTTTGTGCTTTGGTCAAGATCTCTGTCTTCCTTTCCTTTTACAAAAAATAATGTGTTTTGGGTTGGTTGGACGTTCACACGAGTAGTTTGTTATGCTAAAATCCTGTAGGTTTAGGATTTTGGATGAAAATAAAATAGAATTAAGAAAAAACAGAGCAAACACAAACATACAAATTAAAGCACACAACGATTTCCGTGGTTTGGCATAAAGCCTAAAGCCTACATCCACAGACAAAAAAGGGGCAAAAAAATTTCGTTCTGAACGGAGAGTATTACAATGCTCATGCTCTTAAGAAACCCCTCTTTCTTATTAATACAATATAAAATCCTCGAAACTATATATATATATATATATTACTAAAACAATAAATGGGGGGTAGGTCGGGCAGCCACCAACCGCACGTTCGGTAAACCTCACTGTCTGCCCAAAAAAGGGATCGTTGGGCTGTGAGCAAGTTGAATTCAACACACCCCCATAACATATATGGTTGATTGCAAACTTCCCCCATACACGAATTTTAATGGTAAGTCCAGGCATATAGGACTTAGACATAGCTATGTGAGACAATTGATAACAGATGGTGTAATAACCATAAATTATGTGAAGTCAAGTGAAAATTTGGCTGATCCTTTAACAAAAGGACTTGCAAGGGATTTGATGTGGAAAACATCAAAAGGGATGGGACTGAAGCCCACATAATTTATCACTCCTGGTGGAAACTCGACTCAACACTTGAAACATCAAGTTCTTGAGTTCAATGAGCAAAGTACACCATATGTCGTGATACCAAGCACTCAAGATTCTTAACATGCATTGAGAATCCTAAAATATAGTCATCCCAAGGTTGAAGTGCTTGGTACCTGTAATGTGAAAGGAAGAATGATGAGTTATTTAACTCTTAATAGACTTACAACGGTGCAGTTGGAGTACTGTAATTACAGGGGTACTTTATAAGTCTACTTATATGAGTGTGAAGGTGGTGCCGCTTCCTATGATGTCCAAGGGCTTTGACTCTAGAGCACTCATGAAATAGGATAAAGACCCAAGGCCAATCCACGGGTCGGTTTTTTGAATACTCTAGGTATTTTGTCTTGTGTGTGAGACATGTCCGGTTAATCGTATAAGATCTCTAGTTCAAAGATACATCTACTATGCCATCTTGATTAACTTTGATGAGTTTCACTAAAGTGAAAGGTTCAAATCAATAAGATACATTCACCTATGTATAAGGCTGCCAAGTGAAACAACAATCATCATCTTGTATTTTGAAAATGGTGGGGGATTGTTGAATATTTTCAAAATAAAGTGTTTTTAAAATGGGTTTTATATTGGGGTTTTTGAAAATTTCCTTTGTTCTTTAGAAAGCTAGGAAGTGCATTTTGCACTTGTCCCACATTGGAAAAACATCAGGAGGTTAAAGGCTTTATAAGTTCTTAGTTTGGACTTATGGGTTGGGGATACCAAAGTTTTGTGAGGAGGGAGGACATAAGCGAAATTAAACTTGAACCCAAAACCACACGCGCGCGCGCGCCCGCCCCTCCCCGCTCCGGGTTGGGTTGGGTCATTAGATCTAATGGGCCCTATTCTTTTTGGGTAAAATCATATTGGGTTTCCAAATGGGCCTGTGTGCAAATTTGAAGCGGAGCAGTCTCAACTGCTGAGCTGACCCGCGCACGGATCCAAACAGTCACAAACGAACTGGTGCAATTACCAAACAGGTACCATTTGAGTACGAACTGGTGCAACCAAAGGGCACGGATCCCTCTATAAATAGGGGTCCGTCCAGACCATTTAAGTATCCCATTCAGAATTGATATTCTTCTGAATTCTCTCTTTCTCGCTCTCGTGTTTCATATTTTGGGTTCTGGCTTTCATTATGCGTTCCAATTACTACAAAATTGAAACGCAGTGTCTAGGTTTAATTGGATTACATCACAAGGGTATTCTACTCTATTTTCGTTGGTGCATACGCAAATAGAGGATCTATAGATCAGCCTTATTTTATCCTAAGGCGAATTTGCGGTCAACCCGGTGCACACATTTTTGTGGGGGCAAATATTGTCTTTAGGAAAGCGACATAGTAACGTGACTTGAGGCATATATTCTATTTTGGAGTTTGACAGGCTACACCAGTTTCAACAATCTAAAGACAATAAATAATATGTCGTGACCAGTCAGACGAGTTACACCTCCAATTGCTAGAATATTACGTCGGGCAAGAAGACTTACTGAAAGTAGAAGGCATGAAATAAGGCAGGAAATAAGGCAGTATTTAGTAAGACATCGTTTGGCACGTCAAAGGAGATTTTATCGAGACGGACGAAGAATTTTCTGAGTCTTCAAACTATTTTTCAGATTATGGAAACTTATAATCGGGCAGTAAAACATTTATTTCCTGATTTGTTAATTGAGTTTCCAGATTTGAGAGTTGAATTTTAATTCTCTGATTTGATACTTGTATTTTCAATAATATTTAATAATAATAAAATTATTGAAAATAAAATGGCTCAGTCACTCCAACAAATGACTCAGAATTTTATGAAGTTAGAACAGTTTGATGGAGGAAATTTCAAGCGTTGGCAGAAGAAGATGCATTTCCTACTCACCACACTGAATGTGGTCTATGTTTTGAAAACGCCATATCCAGAGGAGCAAGAAAATGAAACATTAGCACAGCCTCGGGAAAGAACCAAGTGGGTGAATGATGACTACATTTGTAGGGGAAATATTTTGAATGCATTAATAGCAGACTCTCTGTTTGACATCTACCAGCACGTGGAGAATGCAAAAGAACTGTGGAACACTTTGGAAGCTAAGTATTTAGCAGAGGATGCAACGAGCAAGAAATTTTTGGTAAGTCATTTTATGAAATTTAGTATGGTAGATAATAAACCTGTTATGGATCAATTTCATGAGATACAACATATTCTTAGCCAATTTAAGCAATAAAAAATGAATATGGATGATTCCATAGTTGTGTCTTCTATTATTGAAAAATTGTCACCTTCCTGGAAAGATTTTAAGAAAAGTCTTAAACACAAAAAGGAAGATCTTACTCTCGAGGAACTAGCAAAACACCTTCGTTTTGAGGAAGAAATTAGGCGCCAAAAAAGTAAGGATGAGATTGGAGATCATGTGTCCAAAATCCATGTGATGGAGGATAAAGGATATGGCAAAGGGAAGAATTCTTATAATAGGAAGCACAAGAACAAAAGTCAACCCAACTCAGACTCAAAGAAAAGGAAATGTACATGTTACTCCTGCGGCAAGCAAGGACATTTCAAAAGTGAGTGTCGATTATCCAATAAGAAAATCGGAGCATCAGAGTCCAAGAATAAAATGCTGACTGTTATTTCCGAGGTTAATATACTCGAGGATGCTGGTGATTGGTGGATCGATTCTGGAGCTACAAGACATGTGTGTAATGATAGGAGCTTTTTCAACACCTATGAACCCGTGGATGATGGAACAGTTCTCTACATGAGCAACTCTTCAACAGCTGCTATTAAAGGCAAAGGAACAGTGGATTTAGAATTCTCTTCTGGAAAAATTTTGTCTTTAACTAATGTATGTCATGTACCTGAAGTTAGGAAAAACCTTGTATTTGGAAGCTTGCTTAATAAGCATGGCTTCAAGTTAGTTTTTGAGTCAGATAAGTTTATACTGTCTAAGGTTGAAATTTTTGTTGGGAAATGATATTTGTATCAAGGAATGTTTAAGCTTAATATTAATAAAATAAATAATTCTATTTATATTCTTGATTCTTTTTATTTATGGCATGCTAGATTAGGATATGTTACTACTAGGAAAATGGATGATATGGTTAAATTAGATTTAATTCCTAAGTATGATAATAATATAGGAGATAAATGTAAAGTATGCATGCAAACTAAAATAACTAGAATGACATTTCCTAAAGTGGAAAGGACCACGTCTTTGCTAGAACTTGTTCATAGTGATGTATGTGACATGCATAGCACCCCCACTAGAGGAGGCAAAAAGTATTTTGTGACATTTATAGATGATTTTTCTAAATTCTGTTATATTTATCTTTTGCATTCAAAAGATGAGGTACTTAGTAAATTTATTGCTTATAAAACAGAAGTTGAAAATCACTGTAATGTCAAAATAAAATGGCTAAGGTCTGATAGAGGTGGAGAATATCATTTTCCTGAATATTGTGAAAATGTGGGTATTATACATGAAACTTCTGCACCTTATACACCTCAACAAAATGGTGTCGTTGAAAGAAAGAATAGAACCTTAACTGAAATGGTAAATGCTATGCTCTCTAATTCAAGCTTATTAACCACTGGTTTTTGGGGTGAAGCATTGCTTACTGCATGTTATATACTTAATAGAATTTCATACTTAATAGAATTCCTTTTAAAAAGAAAAACATGACTCCTTATGAGCTCTGGAAAAACAAGAAACCTAACTTAAATTATTTTAGAACTTGGGATTGTAGGGCAATTGTAAGATTGTCTGATCCTAAAAGAAAAAACTTAGGAGAAAAATGGATTGAATGCATATTCATTGGTTATGCTTTACATAGTAAAGCATATAGGTTTTTGGTAATTGAGCCCAATAGTTCAATAGAAATAAATACAATCATAGAATCACGTGATGCGGTATTTTATAAAAATAGATTTACTACAATTCCAAGATTAGAATCTAATCAAGAAAATGAATTAATTTCTTTACCTTCTGAGGAAAGTAGTGAACCTAGTGACTCTATTGAACCTAGAAGGAGTAAAAGGGCAAGGATTGTAAAATCTTTTGGTCTTGATTTTGTTGTTTATCTTGTAGAAGGAACTAGGAATTCTCATGATAGACAGACAATGGTTTCACCTGTCATGGAACCAGATCCATTAACCTTTGAAGAGGCTATGAAATCTAAAGATTCTGCTTTCTGGAAAGAAGCTGTCAATGATGAGATAGATTCTATTATGGGCAACAAAACATGGAAGCTTGTTGACCTGCCTCCTGGATCTAAACCAAGTGGTTGTAAATGGATTTTCAAAAAGAAAATAAAGGTTGATGGGACTATTGATAAGTTCAAAGTAAGACTGGTTGCTAAGAGCTTTACTCAAAAGGAAGGGATTGATTATTTTGATACTTATGCTCCTGTAGCAAGAATCTCTACCATTAGAGTATTGATTGCCCTAACTTCTATATATAAACTTCAAATCCATCAAATGGATGTCAAAACAGCTTTTCTAAATGGAGAGTTAAAAGAAGAAATATATATGGAGCAACCAGAAGGTTTTGTTGTACAAGGTCAAGAGCAGAAAGTTTGTAAGCTTATTAAATCACTCTATGGACTTAAACAAGCACCTAAACAGTGGTATGAAAAATTTGATAAGATTGTAATATCAAATGGTTATAGGATACAAGAATCAGATAAATGTGTTTATAGCAAGTTTTCTGGTAAACGAGGTGTAGTTATATGCTGTTGAATATTTTCAAAATAAAGTGTTTTAAAATGGGTTTTAATATTGGGGTTTTTGAAAATTTCCTATGTTCTTTAGAAAGCTTGAAAGTGCATTTTTGCACTTGTCCCACATTGGAAAAACAGAAGGAGGTTAAAGGCTTTATAAGTTCTTAGTTTGGACTTATGGGTTGGGCCCCAAGGGGTACCCAAGTTTTGTGAGTAGGGAGGACTTAAGCAAGATTGGGCTTGGACCCAAAAATCATAATGGGTATGCGGGTCGGATCCAAACGGTCGCAACCATTGGACAACCAAAGGTCACAACTTTTGGTGCGAAATGGTGCAACCAAAAGGCACGGAGATCCATCCAGACCAATAGCATCTAATTCAGAATCGAACACATTCTTCTGAATTCCTCTCTCCATCCATCTCTCTCTCTCTCTCTCTCTCTCTCTCTCTCTCTCTCTCTCTCGTTTTTACTGTGGGTTCTTGCTTTCAATCTGCGTTCTAATTGCTGCAGAAATTGAAGCGCAGTGTCTTGGTTCAATTGGATTACAACACAAAGGTATTCTGCTCTATTTTCGTTGGTGCATACGCAGATAGAGGATCTATAGATCAGCCTCATTTTATCCTAAGGCGAATTTGCTGTCAACCCGGTGCACACATTTGGTGGGGGCAAATATTGTCTTTAGGAAAGCGGCACAATAACGTGACTTGAGGCGTATATTCTACTTTGGAGTTTTGTCAGGCTACACCAGGTATTTAATCAACAATAGATTATTCAACATATGCTTATATGTTTTTTTTTTTTAGTGGAAAGATTATATGCTTATATGTAGATGACATGTTAATTTTTGGTACTGATCTTGAAGTTATAGAAAGTACGAAATAATTTTTGTCATCAAACTTCCAAATGAAGGAAATAGGCATTGCAGATGTTATTTTGGGAATAAGAATTAAGAGGGAAAATGATAAATTAATTCTTACTCAGTCACATTATATTGAGAAAGCTGGCTTTCAACTTGAGAAGAGCATCAGCTTCTTTAGTAGAAGCAGCAGCAGTTTGTGGAAAACCCATCATAACCAAAGAAACAAGAAGACAAAGTAGCCTTTCGAAGGTTGATGTTCCCATGGTTTTTAGCTTGTATTTCAGGCTTCCAGCTGCTGCTTCATAGCTTTATTTATACACTAAGTAACCTATATATGATCCAGATATCTCTTCATCAATTATTTGATCAGTAAGACTTTTGTGGCTTTGAAAAGTCTCTTGAGCTTTGATATTTTCTCTCTCCTATTAAATTGATGGAATGAAATGCGCGGATAAATAGCCATGGTTCACAACGGTTTTAGAGGGTTGCTAAACCGACCGTGCGGTTTGGTTCTCGGTTGGGACTTTGTGAACCGATGGGAGAACCAAACCGGCCGAATAAAATAAAATAAAATAAAGAAAAACAGGGTAAAAAAAATCAATCAAACACACAAAGCGCATAA
>JAESVK010056815.1:0-10027 GCA_017140935.1 Hamamelis virginiana | reverse complement strand
AAGTTGAATTAATTACATGTTTTAATTCTACAGTTGTTGTTGTTGTTACATTTGCATCACTGCATGTTATGTAGGGAAAATCACTTGGTATTTTTACTCGAACAATGTTATTTGTTCTGAAAAGTTTACTTTTAAAAAGTGTTTTAACTTTTAAATGAATCCAAACCCTTCATTTAATTTATTATTATGCAGAGACTCTGTTAAATAAATAAAAAAAATTTGTTGCAAATTCTTTCTTTTTTTTAAAAATCAAATTCTCTCTTCTTGATAATAAATAAATGGGCTTGGATTCATTTGGGATATATTTTTTGGATCATTGAGGAGCATCGATCATCAGGCGCATCAGTTCGAAAAAACTTTTGGAAATTTTTTTTAACACTGTTTAGTATTTTAATTCCTTTATGAGATTAGTAAACTTTGCCATTTGAAATTAAATTTGAGAAGCTAATCGCACTTAAATATGATATGATGCTGTGTTTTTATCCATAATTCCATATATACAACTACATATGATCTAGATAATAATTGCGACAAATTAGAAAATCATAACCATCCTACCAATGAACTATATGTTTTGATATTTTTGGGCTGAAATACTGAATAAATGGCTGGGTTGGAGAAGACCCATTTATTCAAAGCAAACAAACTTCATAGAGAACCAAACATAAAATGACATTCTTTTTTTTTTAAAAAAAGAAAAAAAAATGACATTCATAAAATGTCAAAATGTTTCCTAAATTTTCTTCTATGCTTTTATTGAAAATACGGATCAAAGTGAACCAAACACATGCTTTAAATTTTTAAAATTTCTTCTAAAAAATTTAGAGCTACTCTAATGAATAAGTGAAAGGGGAAGCTAGAGCCCTTTTTTTTCCCGCTAAAACTCCAATATTGCATGCTCCAATGCATCAACCAATGGACACTACAACAAATTGACCCTTTTGCAACAAATTTTTTTGCGACAATTTATTTTTTCTCGCAAAAGACTATATTTTGCGACAATAATTCATTTTGTGGCTAAGAAGTACCAAAAGGATATTTCTTTGCGACAAAAATATTATGTTGTCGCTACTTCTTGTCGCAAATACTTTCCCACCAAAAATTCCCACCAAAAATTTGGTGGGAAACCATTTTTGCAACAAATTCTATAATTTTGTCGCTAATTGTTGTCGCAAAAAAGCTTTTGTAACAAAATTATTAATGTCGCAAATAAGTGTGAATATTAATTTATATGAAATTTTTTTTATTATATTTGCGACAAATATGTTTGTTGCAAAAAATAATATATTACAACAAAATTAGAATTTGTCGCGAAAACGGATTTGTTGTGACAAATATATTAGTGTGTCGCTAAAGAGCCCTATCAGCAACGATCAAATTTTTGTAGCTAAAAGTAATGTTTTGTGACAATGACTAATATTGTCACCAAAAAATGACTTGTAACGACAATATTACAAATGTGTCACAAAAACGTGACATATTGTTACAAACTTATACTTTTGTCGCAATAGTCATGTTTTTGCGATGAAAGTCAAAATGGTTGCCAAAAGTAATTAATTGCGACAAGCCAAAATTTGGTCACAAAAGTATCATTTAGCGATGAAATTATAAATGGGTCGCAAAACAATGCCATTTAATGACAAGCCTGTAATTTCTTGCAAAATTTTTTTGCAATGATTAATTAAGTTGTCACTAAAAGTGTGTTTTAGCGACATTGGTTGAAGTTGTCGCAAAATGAAAAGTGACTTAATTAATCATTGCAATAAGGTTTTTTTTTTTTTTTAAACATACTTATAAATCTTTGCAGAAATATTTCATTGGGGTCCAGACCTCATTTGGATAAATACGGTCCACTCCGTTTTGGGATAGTTGGGATAGGTATTTTGAAAAATCAACCTTTGGATTAGTTACTCTTGCTACGTATGTCTTGTCTGCCAAAAATCACACCGATCCAATGGTTGGTTCATGAGAAAATTGTCTATGAAAAAAACTGACACTTAAAGAACGATAAAATGTCAATTTTTTTTATAGTCAGTTTTCTCAAAAACCAACCATTGGATCACTGTGATTTTTGGCAGACATGACATACGTAACAGTAGTATCTAATCCAACGGTCGATTTTTCAAAATACATGTCCCAACTATCCTATTGAGGAGTGGACCGTATTTATCCAAATGGGGTTTGACCCCAATGGAACATTTCTGTAAATCTTTGATATAAGCATTTTATTTAAAGGTATTGTTAATATAATAAATTTAAAATTTAAAATCTTAAGGAACTTATGGTATAAAATTAGACCTCGTGGTATAAAGTTCTAAATTCAGGAATTTTTGGATAATATTCTCTTAACATAACAAATAGAAAATTGGATTAGATGTTCTAAATTTTTGGAATTTAGAACTTGCCATTTTCAAAAATTGGACCTCGTGGTATAAAGTTTTAAATGTTATCAAAACAAAAAATAATTATGTATTATCAAAAAAAAAAAAATCTTAATAATATTAGAAGCGAATACCAAGAAGTCTCTCAAATCTCTCAAGTTTATCGAGATGTCCACGAAGTGAAAACATTTTGTCGAAAAAACGAAATTACCTTAAACACAGTGAAAGCATCCCACACAATAAAAATACCCAATACAGTGAAAACACAAATTAAAAATACTGTACTGGGTAATTTTACTGTGGTGTGTTTTTTCACTGTATTGAGTTATTTTCACTGTGAAAGGGTATTTTCACTGTGATAAAGTGTTTTCACTGTGAAAGGGTATTGGTGATTGGCTCTAATCAAGTAACCTCACTCAATTTTGTACTAAGTGCACCTTTAATTTAGTAGCTCAAGTCACATGTGTATGGCTAATTATACAAGATATTTTTAAAAATCTACCGTTGAATTGAACAAATTTCTTATGAATATCATATTGTCAAAAATCACATTAATCCAACGGTCTGCTTTTTAAAAATGGCAATATGAAAACTTGTCTAATTTGTTCTTTAAAAAATATCCTATAATCACTATTAAAAAATTGATCGTTGGATTGCTCTAATTTTTTGCGAGCATGGTATTCAAATGGTATTCATAGTATAAAGCTCTAAATCAAGACCCTCATGGAAATATATTTTTATAGTTAATTAAAAACATTATAGGTTTAAGCATATAGATTTTTAAAAATCTAACCATTAGATCATTGTGATTTTTGGCGATCGTGACATATATAAGAAAGGAATCTAATCCAACAGTCAGCTTCTCAAAATATTCTACTCACATCGGTGTTAAAAAAATTAATAATAAAAACAATGATAAAACGAGTGGTAAGAAAACCTGCCCCTTTTTTGTTTTGTTACTAAGTTTATAATTGGGACATGATCTCCTTACCTTTTATTTTACCGCAAAACCTATCCCTCATTTTCACAACACCAATGTGGGTCAAATATTTTAATAAACCGACCGTTAGATAAGATAAATTTCTTATACATGTCATTTATCCAAAAAATCATTGTGATCCAACGGTCACATTTTAAAATATCTCACTATGAAAAAATATGATATTTCTAATTATAATAATTTTTGTAGTGAAATTTTCATAAACCAACCGTTGGATCACTTTGATTTTTTGGCATAAATGACCTATATAAAAAATGTATCTTATCCAACGGTTGGTTTTTTAAAATATTCTACTGAATTTGGTGTTTTAAAAATCATAATAGATATAGTGGTAAAAAAAAGAGTAGGGAAAAATTATAATAATTAGAAATCATTATAATTATAATATGAAAGGAGTTTTTGGTATCCCGCCCATTGATAGCAGCGGGAACATCGAAGGATTTCTAAAATCCTATGTTACCAATATTGGTGCACGTCTAACTATGATCCTTATCCTTTCCTTTTTGATTTCTTCTGCTGCATAGAAACCTAAATACATTAGGAGTAGAAAGCACCCTAAATACATTAGGAGAAGAAAGCTTAAAGCCAAGCATTCAATCCATTGCTTTCCCACCTCAAGCATTCAATCCATTGCTTTCCTTGCTTTCCTGTACGTGTGCCCAATCCGCTGCCCACAGACAGATCCCCATAAAGCGCTATTTGTTTTCCGCCCATACACTCCGACCCGCCCCAGAGATGCATAACAACAGTACGATATCAATGCGCATATAGGATCGACGTAGTTGAGAAAGCAAGGGGCAGCTGGAGAGCCTGTTGGTCTCTCCCATCAACATTGAAGAAAGACCTTAGTCTTTGTATATTGAATAATGTAAATAATGTGTACATACGGAGGCCTATTATATAGGCAAATACAAATTAAGGAAATAAATGTATATGGAAACTAACAGCTATACACACTAACAGCTATACACACTAACAGCTATACATAATCTAACAAACATTATCATCTTGCTTCAGACTCTCATCTTCTACTGCTACTTCCTGTCTTGGTGGTGTTTCTCTCGCTTCTTACAACCCTTCTCGAAGACTCACTCTCTTTCACCTCGGGACTGGTACGCACTGAAACCCTAATATCTCTCTCTTTTCATTTTTTTTCCATCTTTATTTGGTTCGAATCTTGTCGTAGAATTTTATTAATGGCTGCTTAGAAAACTGGGATAAGAAAAGAAATTTGAAGTCTTATATTTTCATTATTTATAGTTCCTGAGAATTTGAAATGCTCAATTTTACCCAATCAAATGGTTGTATTAATCCCTTAGTGGAGTAATTATTGTGCGTGGGTGAGGTGTTTCAAAACAACATAAAATGTGATTTGGGACGACAACAATTTTGTCACTAATAATTTATTTTTTGTGACAATAACTAATGTTGTCACTTTATAGTTTCTGTGACGAGCATCTAGTGACAACGAGATGACGAACTCATTTTTGTCGCAAATGATCATTTGTGACGAATTTGAAACTTTTTGCGACAAATTTTTTTGTTGCAAAAGAGCTAATTTGTTGTAGTGGGAGTAAAGGATCTTTCAAATTTTGACTTAGCCAAAAGTTGAGCCAAATTACTATTATTCTCCGGAACACACAAAATGTAAGGAGACTTATACTTGGTTGAAAGGAGAGAGAGAGAGAGAGAGAGAAAATTCTTATGCACTGGAACATCTATAATCAAATGATTAGCATTTATACTGTAGCTAGTCTTAAAATAGCCTTGCAAGCAGGTCAAAAAGCATCCGAATTTGCTAGTGATTAGCGTTTTAATCACTACATAGTGATCCTTCATTGGATTGGTAACGGATGCAAAAGCATAGATCCAAGGGCGGTGCAACAAAACGCTACTGTGACTACTATTTTGTGGAAAGAAATCCCGCCAAATGCATCATTTGCTCGGTTGCTCCCAAAAATCTCTCTCTCATAGGAACCAGATTCGCACTTTCTTTTTCTTCGCGGATTCTTGCTTTCTCTCTCTTGATGCCCCATAACTCTCTCTTTCTCTCCTCACCCCCTCAAAGTGCCATTGCCTAGAAGGGTCTCTCTCTCTCTCTCTCTCTCTCTCTCACAGGTAAAATAGGTCAAATATGGTGCTATGTTTTTTTATAGATTCACAATATGAAAATATCTCTCTCTCTCTCTCCTCTGTCTCTCTCTCTCTCACGGTGCCACACAAACAGAGGTTTCTCTCTCTGTTAACAGGTAAATTAATGCTCTGTTTTGGTCCATTATATGAAAGGGCCGGTAAATGGCACACTAAACAAGGTGCAGTAGGTATAGCTTCAAATGGTTGAGAGAATGCTCAAACCAAAGGGTGCGTTGTGTTGAGCATCAAATGCATGAAAAATTGACACAATGATTATCGTTTTTTTTTTTTTACACATTCAAGTCCGAATCCCATACAATTGTGATGCAAAGGGACCAAACCATATATATATATATATATATATAAACGATCCATTGTAGTCCGGACTGCACGTGGACTGCACGGCCATTTAGCTATGTTCCGGTGGTCGGTTCCAAATTACGATAAATAGTTGACTAAACTATACGATAAATAGTTGACTAGTTCAAAATTAACAGATGACTAATTTGATAGCCAAACCAAATATTTTCATAAATAACCATGGGTTACCAGTATAAAATGTCCACCGTATTCAAACAAATCTCACCAAAATTATTATTTTCAAAACTTAAAAAGACACATGAGTGGATCAATGGTTTACCGGTTAGAGATATAAACCACACGGTGTTGGTAGTAAAGTGAGGAGAGCTAGAGAGAGATCAAAACTCGTAAAGAAGTACGTAATTATAGAAAACTGTATTTGATGTGGAAGCCACTACACTCAGGGGCGAGGCCATTAAGGGTTGATCTGCCACCCCTGAAATTTTATTTTCAAACAAAATTATACCTTACATATTTTAGTAATTATAAACATGCCTCCCCTCATTTTATTTTTAACCCCTTTAAAATTTTATTTTGCATTTTTGCCCCTTCTATAAAAGGCAAAGACCATCACATGTCATCCCTTTTCACTCACCTGCTTCTCCATTTGTATGTAATCTTTGCAAGTCTGCAACTCTTGCAATTAGCTTTCTGCTGCATTCTACAAGCCTACAACCAAAGGCACCAATCAAACCCTCAATTAGTCCATTACAATGTACAATACAGCAGGCGGCAGCAGCACCTCTTCAGTCTTCATCAAACACGGCAACAT
The DNA here is from genome assembly GCA_017140935.1 of Hamamelis virginiana. Taxonomy (NCBI): domain Eukaryota; kingdom Viridiplantae; phylum Streptophyta; class Magnoliopsida; order Saxifragales; family Hamamelidaceae; genus Hamamelis; species Hamamelis virginiana. The sequence continues at coordinate 3,381 of JAESVK010056815.1, read as the reverse complement.
GGGCAACCCAAGGCTACAACACAGCAGGCGGCAGCAGCACCTCTTCATCAAACACGGCAACATGAGCAAGTGGGCAACCCAAGGCACCATTCTCCTAGGTAAGAGCTCTCTCTCTCTCTCTCTCTCTCTCTCTGGCACGGCTCTCTCTCTTTCTCTCTCTACTCTCTTTGCTTTGAGTTTATCTTGCATTTCAAACCAAATCAAAGAACTAGAGCACCAATGCACCATGGGCCATCATTCATCAATCCATATTCAATATTCCATTGATTTGAGGAAGCATTGATTCAAGGTTTGAAACTCAATAATTTATGATGGATTTAACCTAAATACATTTAGGGTTTGATAATTTGATACACTATCTTTGCTTGGTTTTTTTTTTTTTTTTTGCTTGCTTAATAGATTTATATCTTTGCTTGATATACTATCTTAATTACTTGCTAAATAGATTTAGATAATTACTAAATTTGTAATTATTTGCTTGCTAATTTGCTAAATATATACATTTAGGATTTGATATACTACCTTTGTTTGTATATTTTTTTTTTTTTGCTTGCTAAATAGATTTATATCTTTGCTTGATATACTATCTTAATTACTTGCTGAATAGAGCCACTTGCGGTGAAAATTTTGAAAAACTGACCGTTGGATTAGATACTCCTATAATGTATGTCGTGTCTGCCAAAAATCAGTTTGATCCAGCGTTTGGTTTTTGAAAAATGTAACTTTGAAAAACTGTAACTTTTTTGTTCTTTAAAATGTTATCATTTTTTAGCAGTCAATTATTTTCTCAGAAACCAACCGTTGGACCACTATGATTTTTGGCAGGCATGACATACATTATAGGGGTATCTAATCCAATGGTCTGTTTTCCAACAATTAATTAAAGTTCGCCTCCCCTCACTTGAATTCCTGGCTTCGCCCCTGACTACACTTTAATACCTTGGAAGCCAAGTGTTGGATACCAAATTTTCAGTAAGCTTGCACCACCCTTATAAATGATATTTGACGTGTTCCCTTCCTTTATTCCTTCATCTATGAGGATGAATCTGTCGGGCCAGCGGTTGTGGAGCTGGATTCTGAGCTGGGGAGCTGGTTGCGGAGCTGGATTCTGAGCTAGGGAGCTAGTTGCGGAGCTGAACCCCGGTGTGGGGCCTGCCAAAGACCCTCCGATGCCAAAGTTAGTATAAGGCATGGTTGTATATGGAATGGGAGGAGCTGGTCTGAGTGAGCGTACCTTGGTATTGTGGAGGAGACCTCCTTAAATAGGTGGGATATTTGTGAAATATTCCATTGAGGCGGTTTGGCCAGCGAGCGATCCTTGTCCCCTAGCCTTAAAGGCTTGGTCCTCCCAATAAAGCCTGTCTGACAAAGCTTTATTGGGGGAAGGGGGCCTTATCCCTTGAGTGGTGCACAAGAAAAGGTGCTGAGGCGGTGGAAAATGGACGGGGGGTGGCCACGCGTCAGCCTCCTTCGTGTAACCGGGTGTGCGTGTAATTTTGGGCTCCCACATTGCCCCCAATTTTTCCTTTTCAAGAGCTACGCGATTTGGAGAGGGAAAAATAAGTGGAGAGCCCCGAGTTGTTTCCAAGTGCGTTGGAGCATCATATATATAAGACTGAGCTGATCCCAAAAAGATGGAGTTACTGCCAAGTGTGACTGATTTGAATAACGATATAGTTGAGCTGATATATAACTGAATCAAGGTACAGGCGAGCTGAATCATGGCTGAATCGAGATATTGGCGAGCCGACACATAGCTGAATCGAGATATAGGCGGGCCGAGTCATAGCTGAATTAAGATATAAGCGAGCTGATACATAGCTTTTTGGGAAAGCTCTCATTAGGCGTGATGGAGCTATGTGCTTTAATGGTTGGAGATGCCCCCAGACGGATAGTATAATGATTCCTTACTATGCGTTTTAGAAAATAGAGATGCCCCCAGTAAGCGATGCTATATATGATGGTAGCGAGCGATGCCATATATGTTCGTAGCGAGCGGTGCCATATAAGTTGGTGGCGAGCGGTGCCATATACGTTCGTAGCGAGCGGTGCCATATACGTTCGTAGCAAGCGGTGCCATATAAGTTGGTGGCGAGCGGTGCCATATACGTTCGTAGCGAGGCAAAGGTTGATGCAAGGCTGAATAATTGCCCCCAGTCAAGAGTAGCTGCTAGGACCTGTTGCCAGATTTGGAAAGCTGCATTGAGTTGATTTAGTTTTTTGGCTGAGCTACTCAAAGCTGATTTTCCACTACAGTGGAGTTGCGTAAAGCTGATATCCCCCATGCCCCCCGTTTTGGCGCTTGACAGATGAAAGCTGGTGAGGGCCAAAATGTTTGCAGAGTTGTCACCGAGTGTTTTGGAAATGATTTAAGATATAACCGAGCTTAGACATAGCTGTTCGGCAAAGCTCTCACTAGGCGCAAAGGAATTGGTTCCAATTTGTTCGTAATTGATGAAAACTGTACCTAAAAAATAGAGGTCTTACCTAGTGAGCATTGTAGATGCCTTCTGCCAGACATCGTGCTTGCTTGATGGGGTATAGAGGGTGCCGTATCGAGGCGCAGTAGATGCCCCTAATTAGTGTTGCTATGAGCCAAACAATTAAGTTTAGCTCCGAGTTAGCAAAATAGATGCCTGATGAGGCTTAATAGTTACTACTGTTCGAGAGTAGCTGCTTAGGGGACAAAATAGATGCCTGAAGAGAAACTTAATAGTTGTCTCCCGCGAGCTTTGCCGAGAACCCGGCAATTAGGTTGAGCTCCGAGTTAGCAAATAGATGTCTGATTCGGCTTAATAGTTGCTTACTATACGGGAGGAGCTGCTAGGGGGCAAAATGAGAGTCCTCGAAACGTATAAAGGATGCCCCCGTGAGCTTTTGCCGTGAACCCGACAATGAGGTAAATCTCCTAAGTTAGCAAAATAGATGCCTGATTCGGTTTAATAGTTGCCACTTGTTGGGAGTAGCTGCTGGGGGCAAAATGAGAGTCCTCGAAATAGGTAAAGGATGCCCCCCGTGAGCTGTGTTGAGCTGATTTAGCTGTTCGGCGGAGCTAATGGAGCTATTTACAAAGCTGATGTCCGCAACAAAGGAGCTGCACGGAGCTGATATCTGCAGCGATGGAGCTGCACGGAGCTGATATCTGCAGTGATGGAGCTGCTATAAAGCTGGTGTACGCAGCGAAGGAGCTGCACAGAACTGACATCTTCAGTGATGGAGCTGCTACAAAGCTGGTGTGCGCAGCGAAGGAGCTGCACGGAGCTGATATCTGCAGTGATGGAGCTGCTATAAAGCTGATGTGCGCAGCGAAGGAGCTGCACAGAACTGACATCTTCAGTGATGGAGCTGCTACAAAGCTGGTGTGCGCAGCGAAGGAGCTGC
>JAESVK010056806.1:0-14451 GCA_017140935.1 Hamamelis virginiana | reverse complement strand
TCAATGTGGCATTTCCGCATAGGGGTAACCCTGTGTGGGGTGTTACAGATAATGACCTCTAACTAACTACCTACAAACGGTAAAACTGGCAACTTAGGGTTTTGACACCCTATTTCATTTCTAAACATAGGCAACCATTCATGACCATACTCATGGTCAAAAATGGATGTCTACAATATGATGATTGGAAATGAAATTTCCAAAAGGATTGAAAATCCTTGAGATAACTAGAAATGAAATTTCTAGAGTGAGTCGAAGACTTCCAAGTTTTTAGATAATTGGAAATGAAATTTCCAAAAGGATTGAAAATCCTTGAGATAACTAGAAATGAAATTTCTAAGGCAAGTCGAAGACTTCTGAGTTTTAAGATAATTGGAAATAAAATTTCCAAAAGGATTGAAAATCCTTGAGATAACTAGAAATGAAATTTCTAGGTTGAGTTGAAAACTCCCAAAGTTTTAAGATAATTGGAAATGAAATTTCAAAAAGGATTGAAAATCCTTGAGATAACTAGAAATGAAATTTCTAGGTTGAGTCGAAGGCTCCCAAGTTTTTAGATAATGGGAAATGAAATTTCCAAAAGGATTGAAAATCCTTGAAATGACTAGAAATGAAATTTCTAGAGCTAGTCGAAGACTTTTAAATTTAATGAGAATTAGAAATGAAATTTCCAAAAGGATTGAAAATCCTTGAAATAACTAGAAATGAACTACGGCGAGTTAATTGGAAATGAGATTTCCAAAAGGGTTGAAAATCCTTGAGATAACTAGAAGTGAGACTTCTAGGAAGAGAGAATTTGAAGCGAAGCTTTCAAGATGATTTTGATGGTTGAGATAAGTAATTGGTTCGATTATCCCTCTTTTGTCGTGGCAAAAATGGGATGTCATTTTATTTTGTTGATATTCACTGGCGAAGCCATAAACATCAACGAGGGGCTTCTATAGACATCCATTTTTTACCATGAGTATGGTCATGATTGGTTGCATGTGATTAAAGGTAAAATAGGGTGTTAAAACCCTAAGTTCCCAGTTTTACCCTTTATGGGTAGTTAGTTAGAGGTCATTATCGCATGTAGGTTTATAGGTCAGATTGAGTCGATTCTTTTTGCCTTAGGTTTTTAGAGAGTCTAGGAACATCCCTGCAAAATTCCATGGCATTCTGAGCCAGGCTTGATAGAAAATAAGGCCTTTTGTGACTTAAAGGGCAGTACTGTCCTTTGAATCACAAAAGCCCTGAATGACTGTCGATCTTGTCTCGAATAGACTTGAGGCTTGGGCATGGATATGTAAAGTGTGTTTGGTAGCTAAGTTGATCAGTGACAAGGTCTATGGAGCCTTCTGGCTCATGTTTGTCTCTCAAGGCTCAAAAGGCCCTTTTAAGCCCAGATTAGGGTTTCGACCGGAAGCGACCGGGATTCGATATTTTTATCAAACCAAAGCCTACAAAGGCTTCAAAATACTTTCTTAAAATGTTTTAAAACTTGTTTCGATAAGAAGAAATGATTTCAAGAGCAATCGGTTAGCAGATTTCAAAACCCTAATTTGGGCCCGGCAGGCCCTAAAATAGCTAATCGGTCGACTTTTCCCTAAAACTTTGACCTTGGTTAATGCATTTTCACTTCAAACACTTCTTAAAACATGGAGAATCGAATCACGATCGTTTCGACGCTTGAATCGTCAAATTTGGACTTAAAACGGGCCCGAAAAGTCGAAAAAAGTAGAAACCGGGTCGAAATGGGTTGAGACAGGCCCACATAGGGCAAATTTGGGATGGAGGATCGATGGCTGTCCACCAAGGGACGGCTAACCGTCCATGAGGGACGGCCAACCGTCCCAAGGAGGATGGCCATCGATCACTTTAGCCAATAATTGCACAGTTTCAGTGATTTTTCTGCCCGAGACTCTTCCAAACCTTGCCATGTGTCCAGTTCGGCCATGGGAACTTTGAGATGAATTTAAACACCTTGGAAGACTGTTTTAGAGCTCTTGGATCATTCCTAAGAGATTTAAACTCAGCCATTGATCACTTTCAGGCCTCCATATAAATAGAGGGCTCTGAATTCAGTTTTGACATAGAATAAGCATTAGAGAGCTTGGAGAGTAGAGGCTTGAGCAATTGCACAAGCTTCCCCCATAGCACTCTAGCTATAGTTTTGAGGTCCTTGAGGTCCTTGAAGTCCTTGAAGTTTGAAGAGAAGGCTTGGAGCAAGTGGGAAGGAAACAAAGAAAGAGGTTAGTAGAGTTATAAGTTTTCTTGTATTCTTTTTTTTTTTTTTCTTCTTCTTCTTCTTCTATGATCATGTTAGATTACGTTTTTATTTCTTTAGTATGCATAGGATTTAGTTCATTGTTAGTATGCATGATAGGATTTAGTTCATTGTTAATATGCATGATAGGATTTAATTCATTACTTCTCTAGTATGCACAATAGGATTTAGTTTATTTCTTTAGTATGCATGATAGGATTTGGTTTACATGATTAGAATATAATAGGATTTAGCTTACTAATATGTATGATAAAGGCTAGTCTTATGATATTCTTTTATGAATGCATGATAGAAGTTTGAGTCTTTTTCCATGTTAGAGAATGCATGTTATTTTATACCTTTATTCTTAATTATGTCTTTTAAATATTGATGCTTGGGATGATTTACAAATTTGTTCGAGGGAGCATGCAAAGGTAAGTCTCTTCCCTTGTGTTAATTAGAATGAACATGATTTGAGTCTATAGTATTTTATGCATGTCATTATTAGGTTGCATTTAGTGTATTTTTCATAATTTTTATTGATTATTTTAGGGTTTTAAATACACTTTAAGACTACTTTTGAATCTGCCCATGGATTTAAAGTGGCTTTAAAGTGTATTAAAACTCATTTTTTAGGCCCAAACTAACTTAGAAACATGCCTAGGTTCCCATAGCTAACTTAGATTGCATTTAGGACATTTTCATGCATTGTTTATATTCTTTAATGCATTTTTTATTTATTTTCCAGAATTTTGCAGCATGCATATCTTAGTGTTTTAGGTGTTTAGACTAACTTAGGACTAGCTAGAAACCCTAGGATTAGGGGGGTCACTTGTCCCCACTTAGGACTCTTCTTTGTTGTAAGAATTACAATAAGAATAGAGTTCTATTTTACCTAGGAATCTACTTCGAGAACAATTCTAAAAAGTGATTTTGAAAGAATTCAAAATGGAATGAAATTTCATATCTCATAACAAGTGTTTTGATCAAACTCAAACTCTTGAAGCTAGAGTCCAAGATAATATAGAACCTCTGCTATTATGTGGTTTATTACAATAGGAGAGTCCTAGGGTAATCGAACTATGTGGACTTTGATCTTTATCAAGCAATTGGTAAGGTACGTAGGCAGTCAATAGGGCGCAAGTCCAATCTTAGGTTGACTTCTAGTCTCCTCAGATCCTTAGAATTGTGTATACTTTTGTACTATATATTATTATTATTATATATTATTATTCATATTTTGTGATTGATTAGATAAATAACATTGTTTTGATAAGATTTTGATAAAGCCCAAACTTAATTAGGAGACCTTTAATTAGGGCGAGGTGGGTGCCTACAAGGAGTTCCTTTAAACCTTCCCACTTCGTAACCTAGCCCCCGAATCCAACTTTGATTCAAAGACCATGCTTTTCCAAAATATGGGGTCAATGTTTTATTAAAATAAAACTTTTTTTTGTGGTTTCCTTGTTCCCTAAAAATAAGGTGGCGACTCCTAGTTTTTACAAACTCTTATCCTTTTTCAAAAACCCAATCTTGAGTGGATAATAGAGAAGGATAAAAGTGGATAATAGAGAAGGATAAATCGAGACGGATAAACATCATCCACAATCCACTCAGAACCTCAAAGTGAACGAGAGGCCTCCCGAACCCTCGGGGTATCTAGGTTGGCTGGTTCACAATACCCGTTGATTAAATTAAATTACCGACAATATTATTTAATCAACATCTATTAATCTCCCTGGGACCTTCCACTTAACTTATTTGATATATCGGATACAAAATCCACCTGCAGGGTTTGACATAATCAAAACTTATAAGTATACTCAAGGGGGTATCATCAATCCCTATACCAGGACGTGGATTCCGTCAATAATAAATATTCACCATACAATTAATGCAGTTATCCAACTCAATGAGATTATTGACCTATAAAGATCTCACTTTTTATGAATCAAAATAACTAACAATAAATGCATGTGTCCATTAATTATTTCGGGATTAAGAGTGTAAGTATTCATAATAACCATGAGGTATTAATTATTTTATGTGTCAGTATAAAATAATTACCTCAATTCGGTCCCGTTCAGTACACACATGTGTACTAGCACAAGAAGTTGGAACTAAACCATTCCCCGTAGTCAAGACAGACCTACTGAAATCATGTGCTACAATCTTACCGATGGTGTGTCCAACTCCTTCTCAGATTGTGAAGAATAAACTTATATTCTACAAGAACAGATGATCTGATCTTCTGTGTGTAAGCCGAACTCTACACACCAAATCATCTACTATGTATAATAAAAAGACACACATGCATAACATTAGAAGATAATATAATGCAAACATAGCTCATACAGATTCTCATTTAAAATGCAATATCAGAATTCATTAATAAATAAATACTAAGGTATATTACATAAAAACATGGCTTTTAGTATATAGCCCTAACAGATAGAAGATGACCCATTTGTTAGTCACTGCGATGAGCTGACGAGGGGACGAGGGCGATGATCCGACGAGGGTGCTTGTGCGTATAAAGTGCTTATCCATCCCAAGCGTAGGATCTACCGTTGCAAGCATAATAATACATGGAGTCCATGGTTGTGTCCTCAGAGATAAGCAGTCATAAAAAACTTGAAAATCCTTTTGAAATGTTGTTTAGTGTAGAGGAAAACAAAAGAAAATCAATGGTTGTTTTGAAATTGGTTGATTGTTTATAGCCTTACTTGTAAAGAGACAAAACTGAGATTCAGAGTTCAACTTGTTCATACCATTAGTTCTAATTCACCACAAATATTACTCATCCAGATTACATTGAAAAATGGTCTGGATGGAAGATTTGACAATAAAATTATCCAACTATTCAAGAAATATGATATTCATGATAAACATTCTTTGAGACAATTAACACACACTTGGAACGCTTTCAGTGCTAAAAACTATCTGTGGCAAGAAACCCTGTCAACAGATAGTAAAAGCTAGCAGTTCCTTGTGGATCGACAACAAACACTATGTTTAGTATGAATATCCAAATCTGTCTAGTCAAGACATATGTGAGAATTAGTACTTCTGATACAAATCAAGCATCCCTCTTTATCCCAGCTAAATATTTAGCTACTCATGATAATTGAAATAAACTTAATCAACTTAAAAGAACTTAAAAACATAATTCAAACTTGAAAAGTATGGAATTAACTTAAATAAACTGGAAGTAAATAAAACTGAGTTCTTGATACAGATTAAAACTAAGATTAAGATTACAACATGAAATTTAACTAAAACATAAACTAACTTAAGCTATTTAGCAAGAAAGGTGAGAAAGATGAGAGAGAAGAAAGAAAACCTTAACAAAATCTAAAACTATTCTAGTTACAAGTTAAAAACCGTATGTACAAAGATCTGGGCAAAAGCTTATATACTAGGACCAAGGAAATTACAATTTTGCCCTTCAAAAAGTCAGAAATCTAGATATTTATGTTAAGGCTGCGCCCATTACCGATAATGATAAAGCCAATTATCGGTAATGGCTCTTCTGAATCAACTCTTCGAGGCTACGTAAACTAGAATTACCGATAGTCATGAATAGCACTATCGGTAATGGTCTTCTGCTAGAATTTTGTGCATCAATAAAATCACTTCATTACCGATAATTGTGATTGGAATTATCGGTCGTTGGCTTGAACTAGAAAGCTTGACTGGGACTAAGGCATCTCCACTATCGATAATGGAAGTATGGGACTATCGATAATGGCCTCTAGCTAAAAACTCATTACTGCATTATGACTACAGTTACCGATAATTGATGATTGGCTATCGATAAGGAGATCACTCTGGAGCTTTGAATTGATGAATCAAACTACCATTACCGATAATTGTAAAATGGATATCGGTAATGGACTTCTGCTGGACATGGAGACCTTCTTGCTTAAGATGAACTACCGATAATGGTAGATACCATTATCGGTAATGGTAGATACCATTATTGGTAATGGTGCTCGACAGAAACTGAATCTGATAAATTGCTGCAGCTGGAGGGGATGACTACCGACAATGGTCAATGCCATTATCGGTAATGAGCTTTTTGTGCAGATTTTCCTCACAAGCAAGTCTAAACTTGCTTCAAAACTTTCCTCACTTCGCTTAGCTTGCTTTTTATTCCAAAAAGCGCGAGATTTCTGCAAAGACACAAATAACAATATAAATAAAAACTATTAATTATATACTACATATGTACATTAAGGAATGACAAAATGGACTACATTATCTCTTTGGAATATGCATAATTGCATAACAATCAGAGGGGACCAAGGAATTTGATGGATGCCGATGAGGGGAGTAAGGGCTTTCGAGAGAGATGAGAGGTTTTGGAGGGAACCCAAAATCAGACGCGCCAAGTAATACTGTGTAATAGAGAGTTTGATATATTTTAAGTTGCAAATTTGCATTTTTGATTTCTCCTAAGAAGACACTCGCTGCAAATCCGTCTTGAATAATATGGTCATCAAAGACGGTTAAAATAAAGTCGTCTTAAAAGCCATAAAAAAAGACGGTCAATAAAAAACGTCTTCTTTGATATCTTTTGAAGTCGGTTTTGAAAACCGTCTTCTACTTACTGTCTTCTTTGGGCTTTTTTTGTAGTAGTGTTATGGCATGGATATAAATCTTAAGAAAAATGTCTCTCTGGAGCTCGTTGAGCAAAGGAATATAGGACAATCAACCTACATGAATTAATTGGAATCAATTGTTTAGGGACAAATGACTTATCTAAGATAATTAAGATTGGGCCAATAATTTTCTCACAAGAAAAAAGAAATCAATCGGGTATCATGTTTAAAGTAAACTTGAGAAACTTTTAAGTTTAAAGACAAAATGTCCTGCGATGGCCTCGTTGTGGTGTGACTACCTTTCATTCATTCTGAAGATAGATCAAGAAAAAGTCAAGCAAGATGAAGCTGAAAAGATGAAATAGGATGGATTAGTAACTAGGGGCTGATTCTTCCCAAATCGAATCAACCCATAGTATACTCATACTTGGGAAAGATCGCGAAGATTTTGAAAAGTTTTAATAAAAAAGATTAGATCATGCGATGAAGATTCAATGGTGGGGCTCCTCTCAAAGAATGGGACTTCCAAAAAAAAAAAGAAGTAAAAATGATTGGCATTCGAAGCCATTCAAGAAAAAGAAAATATGGTACACTGGTGCTTAGAAAAAGAAGAGGAGTTAGTCCCAAGAAGAGAACTCGAACCAAGATGTGAGGTTTGTGCATCATTAATCCAGTGCCATCGAGTGGGGCTATTTGTCTTTAGATTTAAAAAGGGATTAAGTTTGTTTATCTCACCAATTTAGAAAGAAAAAAAAAAAGGAAAAAAAAAATTAAACCCGCTAGGTAGAAAACCCGATAGGGCTGCCTAGGCAAAAGTTAGGGCATTTAAAAAAAAAAAATCAAACTCGCTAAGTGGAAAACTTGAAAAGGCTACTTAGGCAAAAGTTAAAGCAAACAAGAGAAAGGAAAGTGTTATGAAAAACGAGGACCTGATTCTCCACAAACATCAAACAACTTGTCACAGTTTCTTCGAAATAGACATCAAAAGTGGAGATACGTGGGTAGCCCATAAAGTTACATTGGGAACGGTCCAATTCTTGTGAAAAAACCAAGTGTTGAGTTCAAAATTAATTTATCATGGGCAATTAGTTTGAAACTAAATAAATTGAAGACATTTAATTCATAAAGGAAATTAATATCTTAAAATTTATGGATATGCCATTAACATCTTGACTCTTCTTTGTTTCTTGTCATTTTGGGAGGTTTGTCGCTTCCTAAAATTTCTTGTGTAGTTTTCTTTTTGGTATCACTTATTTGAAAACTTTTACCTTCATGAGGATTTTTATGTCCCTGATGTTTTGTTCTTTCTTTAAATCCCGAAATCTAGTGATATTTGGTGGAATTGGTGAAATCATTTGACATGAGCTTAGCTAAGAATCTCTAACAAGGTCCATTGCCCGAGCCTTCCCTGAACCCCTTTTGAGCTCTCCAACCATGTGGTCTTTTGGAATCCCTCTTGCCCATTATTGAAAATTCATTGGTTTTGACAATCCCATCCATTTGATCGAAGAAAGAGAAGATACATAAGCCGGTTTGCTTGACCATCCAAAATCAAAGCTATCAAAATTTGATGAACCTTTACAACTATTGAAGTGGCATGCAAGATGTATTTTAGGTTGACACCGAGGGAAGTACGAGTATAATCCAAGGAAGGGATGCACATCATTACGTTTGAAGAAGATACATGAGGTTATGAACCCCAAAGGATGTAGCCATCAGAATCGAACTTGATATTTACTATACATCCCACTTTGAGATCAAAGGATTCAAGCCGAAATGCTTAAATACAATCTTCACACTTTTGTTTTTCTAAAAAATGCTTTTGAAAGCCCTCTTGGTTGTTTATGAAAGTGAATGATATATGTGAGCTCCATGTGTTAGTCCGTCTCTCCTAAAGGTAATTTTACAGTACTTGCACTAGAAAGTTCTTAAGCTAGGTTTCCTTGTCATGGGTGTCCTTGTGTTGGAGTTAGTCTACAATATAAGAGTTGGCTGATTAGAAAAAGAATTGATATTGATAAGTTAGAATAACTTTTAAGGATGAAATTGTTGACATGTGAAATTAGTGCATAGAATGATGGGTTTGAAACCTACACTAAGTGTGACACTTGTGTTGAAAAATGAAAGTGTAGCATAGAGTGATATTGAAAACTATCATTATATGTATTAGTTTATGTGTCATATAATTTAATGCCTTAAAAGTTTATAATAACTTAGCATTATTAATGATTTTGAATCCCTTTGTCATAAGGAATGTAGTTGGAAAGAAAATCCCAAGGAAATGAGTTTTGAAAATGCTTTTTCAAAAACCTTGAAGGTATACTTAGTTGAAATTGATTTTTGGAATAAAACTTTCTCAGTAGCATGTAAATGTCACTAGAAATAATAAGTGTTTTTTTTAAAAAAAAAAATACTAAGTGTTACTTTTTTGAGATTTTTATCAAACATGCGATATGCACACATTTGAAATAAGTTTTGAAAACTTGTCGTGATATGATGAAATCATTTTAGAAAATAATCAAAGTCAATGGAATCATGACATGGAAATTTGCTTTTGAAAAGTGGAATTTTTCCTTCCATAGAATTTGGTCGAATACTTGGTGTGCATACATTTGAAATGTGTTTTGAAAACTTGTCATGACATGTGAAACATATTTGAATCATTACATGAGAAATTGGATTTGAAAAACCAAAATTTTGTTTTTTTGGGAAATTTTATCAAATACTTGATGGACATCATTTTAAGATTGTAAAGCAAGATAATAGAGCACCTAAGTTCTTCCAAATACATTCCTCATGAAGGGGAATGATAAACCAAAACTCATAAAGTAGATTGTGAGCTGAGAATGTCATAGAATTTGGGGATAGAAGATAGGAGTATGAGTTTACTTCTTGTAGTGAATGGGAAGATAGAAAAGATGAGCTTGAAGTTCCAATAACACTCTAGAGTTAGTTTCGTCATCCAGAAAACCTTGTCCTGGTTAGGTGTTTAGAAAGTGGGTACCTTTTGTTAGTCAGGAATTTAAGGATGTGATTGGGAGTTGTAAAGATTTGGAAAATGGTTGTGAATCCCAAATGCAAGGATCGAAGAAATGAGTCATAGTTTTTATTCAAGGATTGATGTAGAGCAATCTTAGAGAGTGATTTGTAAGGTTGGAATGGATAAAAATCAATTTGAAATTGATAATAAAAAGTGAATGAAATTCACATAGTTGATATTGATGATAGTTTGCAAGAGAATGATGTGAGATAATGATTCAGAAATGATGAGCGTGTTGGCAAAGCCCATCTCTGACATATGGCAAAGCCCATATCTGACATATGACATTCAGAATAAGAATTTTGTTAAGTGAAGTCCATAGTTGACATATGGCAAAGTTCGTATTTGACATATGAGATGTGATGATTTAGAATATGATTTGGCGAAGTCCGGGTTTGATGAATCCCGTATCTGACATAGGGGATTTGATGATTTAGAATAAGAATTTTGTTAAGTGAAGTCCATATTTGACATATGGCAAAGTTCATATTTGACATATGAGATGTGATGATTTAGAATATGATTTGGCGAAGTCCATGTTTGATGAAACTCATACATGATATATGTTATTTGGAGATTTAGAATAAAAATATGATTTGGCGAAGTCCATGTTTGATGAAGCTCATATCTGACATATGGGATTTAGAGATTTAGAATAAGAATATGATTTGGCGAAGTCCATGTTTGATGAAGCTCATATCTGACATATGGGATTTGGAGATTTAATGATTGAGAATTTGATTTGGCGAAGTCCATGTTTGATTAAACTCATATCTGACATATGGGATTTGGAGATTTAATGATTGAGAATTTGATTTGGCGAAGTCCATGTTTGATGAAACTCATATTTGACATATGTGATTTAGAGATTTAATGATTAAGAATTTGATTTAACGAAGTCCATGTTTGATAAAACTCATATATGACATATGGGATTTAGAGATTTAGAATGAGAATACGATTTGGCGAAGTCCATGTTTGATGAAGCTCATATCTGACGTATGGGATTTGGAGATTTAGATTGAAAATACGATTTGGCGAAGTCCATGTTTGATGAATCTCGTATCTGACATAGGAGATTTGATGAGTTAGAATATGATGGTTGATAGACGAAGTCTATATTTGATGAAGTGTGATTGGCAATTTTGAAGATAATTGGAAATGTGTGTGAGATTTCCTCTTAAGAGATGACATTTGGAAATATGTGTGAGATTTCCTCTTAAGATAAGATTATCGGAAGTGTGTGTGGGACTTCCAAGAAGAGTCGTAGACTTTAAGGATAAGATAATTGGAAGTATGTGTATAATACTCAGACGGTTTTCCTACTGACGACGGATGCTCTGTTAGAAACTCTGGCACTGCTCTCCCTTTCACTGATTTCTACACCACATATTGAATGTCGAACTCTGATAGCAACAACAACCAACGAGCTGTCCTATAGGATAATAACGGCTTCTCCAATAAGTACTTTAAGGGGTCCATACGACTAATTAGTTGCACTTGAAAAGACAGCATGTAATGGCGAAGCTTTTGGGTAACCCACACCAACGCCACACATGTCTTCTCTAATGCGTCGTACTTAACCTCATAGTCAGTCATCTTTTTACTCAAATTGTACACCGCACTCTCCTTTTGAGATTCTGGTAGATACTGAGCTAACATAGCTCCCATCGCAGTTTCAGTGAGTGATAGATAAAGTAGCAAAGGCTCACCTTGCCGCGGGGGAACTAATATTGGTGGGTTGCTCAAATACCTCTTAATGGTTTCAAAGGCTTCTTGGCACTCGTCATTCCACTTCGTAGGCACATCCTTCTTAAAAAGCTTGAAGATGGGCTCACAAATCATGGTCAGCTGTGCTATGAATCGAATAATAAACTGAACTTTACCTAAGAATCCTCGAATCTCTTTTTCTGTCTTTGGCGGTTGCATCTCCATGATGGCTTTAATCTTTCTTAGGTCGACCTCTATTCCTTTCTGAGTGATCATAAACCCCAGCAACTTCCCCGCAGTTACTCCAAAGGCGCACTTTTGAGGATTCAATCTCAGGTTATATTGCTTAATTCTTTGAAGGAACTTGCCTTGAGCCTCAAAATGGCTTTTTCGATACTTAGACTTCACAATCATATCATCCACAAACTCCTCCACTTCTTTATGAATTATATCATGTAATAAGGTGGTTGCCATTCTCTGATAGGTAGAACTGGCATTCTTTAGTCCAAATGGCATAACTCGATAGCAGAAGGTCCCCCATTGAGTAATGAATGAGGTTTTCTCCATATCTAGAGGGGCCATTTTTATTTGATTATAACCTAAGAACCCGTCCATGAAGGATAATAGAGCATGATCGGCGGTACTATCTACCAGGATATCTACGTGTGGTAATGGGAAATCATCTTTAGGGCACGCTTTGTTCAAATCCCGGAAGTCTACGCACATTCTAACCTTCCCGTCCTTCTTAGGCACTGGCACAATATTGGCTAACCATTCAGGGTACTCTACTACTTGGAGAAATCCAACGTTCATCTACTTCACTACTTCATCCTTGATTTTTAATGCCCACTCCGGCTTCATTCTTCTCAACTTCTGCTTAACTGGCTTAACCGGCTTAACCCCCGGATTAGTGAGACTAAAGTGCTGCACTATGTCGGTGTCTATTCCTAGCATATCCTTGTACGACCATGCAAACACTGATTGCTCTGCAATCAATGCACGTTTTAAGTCTTTTCGACTTATTATTACCAGATTTTACTTGAACTTTGATATTTAATAGTTATAAACCATGAACTTATTGTTTTTCCTCGTGTTGTGTAGGAATTCTTCATAAAAGCAGTAATTTGAGCACTTTTGAAGTGGGTTCTCTGCAAATGTTCCCGGATGAAGCTACAAGTGGAATCAAATGGAAGGAAAAACACTCAAAAAGATGCAAGGAAGTACCTGGGCACCTTCTGGAATCACAAACGAAGCAAACTGGGCAAATTAGAGTTGATCGATAGCTGGGCTATCGATGGCCTATCGATAGGGCTTGTCTATCGATAGCCAGATAGCCAGCCTATCGATAGACAGTGTGCTGGTTCTCAATTTTTGCATCCCTATCGATAGGGCATCCCTTGCCTATCGATAGGGGGTCCTCGGGAGTCGTGCCCGCGAATTTTTACTGCCTTTTTGAGTTATTTATGGAGAGTTTTTATTTAGTAGGTTTGTGGGGATGTATTTAAGTTTTCTTTTGGGAGTTGTGGGGCATCAATTAATCAACCTAGCCTCTCTAGCACTTCATCTCTCTCTCTCACAACTCCACCATCTCTCATATACCATTCAACTTGGATTTTGGCTGCGCATGGAAGGAACGAAGACCTCCGGCGATTCAGCCCCGACCATGAGCGGCTAAACTCTTCTCCTTGGGTGTAGATGAAGCTTGATTAGTGGTTTGGTTATGTTTTGATTAAGGTTTCAGGTTTTGTAATGAGTTTATGATAATTGTACAACTTTGAGAGATTGCCGTTTTATGCAATCCGTTCATTAATAAATCTTTTATCTTTTAGTATGAATGTTTTCTGTGATTATATTCATATTGGTTGTGCAATAGTTTTAATCGAATACGTTTGTATTCAGTAGTTTGTTCATACTTAACTAGGATAACCTGTGCATGCTTTGCTTGACAGGTTATGCCTTATTCGGATGAATAAACTATATGAACACAAGCGTAATATATTATCGATGATTTAATCTTGTAGTTTAGATCATCGCCAATCATAAATGATTGCGAAACCTTTGCGTTAATCATATGCATAATAACTCCCTAACTAAAGTGGATTCGAAACCCGGGATTTTTCTTTTAATTTGATTTGATAATAGTTTCATGCTCTTTAGTTTAAACAAACAACCAACCTTTCAAAATCAAGAATCTGTTTGGTAACTAAAATCAGAATCAGAATAACTTCTCATAACTCAGCCATTAGTCCCTGTGTTCGACACCCGTGCACTAAATACTTTTCTAACGAATTGAGGTTTTAAGCACGAGTAGTTCTATAAATTTAAATATTGATTACAAATAAGGAAATAACCTCCCTTGTTTGGGCCGATCAAACACCTCTATATTTTCCCTCAACAATCTTACCAATTTTTCTTGTTCTTGTGGTGACAGAGTTGCCCCAATGTTAATTATCATAGACGATTCATCGGATCCTAAATTAACTGATATTAATTCATCCACATTAGGTCGAGCATGTTCCATTTCCCTTCATTGTTCAAACTCAGGGGGAACATCCTCTCTAGGATCTATGTTCATGCCATATATGCCCATAGAAGAAAGGAGTAACAAACTGCAAATGAGAAGAATGAAGAAAATGAATACTTTATTAATCATGAAGAAAGAAGGATAACACAAACTAAACTATCATTCGCCTCCTAACAGAGAAGGGATAATTTTATTGAAAAGGAAAAACAAGAATGCTATTCTACAATCCTATGCAAAGAAAGCATTGAAATCCTACAAGTTATCATCTGATAGGAACGAATCTTTCGCAACTGAGTCTTCAACTCGAGGCTCATACTCAAGGCTCCAA
>JAESVK010056784.1:0-16574 GCA_017140935.1 Hamamelis virginiana | reverse complement strand
ATATCATTTCACTACGTGTTCTTGTTGCCATTTCACTACCTGACATTGACTAGTGATATGAATGTGCGTGAGGGTCTCGTTCTCTGTTTTTTAAGCCCATGAATGTTAGTTTATACAACTTTAAAAACCCTATGAGTTATTACATCAGTTTCATTATGACTTGGCCCAATTTTGAGTGTGTTTAACTTCTATTTCACAACCTGAAAAAATGGAGTTGATTGTAAGTGTATATATATATATATATATAGAGAGAGAGAGAGAGAGGAAAGAGTTCAGATCTCTGTTCTTTTGAAAGTTCTCGTCATGCCTCAACAGAGTGAAGTCATATATGAATATACACCCACGATAATTAAAACACCTAGAGAGAGAGTTGAGATCTTTCTTTGATTGTAAGTTACAGTGTGTGTGTGTGAACTGGGTATAGTGGGTGTCTACGCAGCAAAAAGGAAGATTGCTAATTTTTCACCGGGGAGAGAGAGGCATGAAAGCACCCACTTAGATGGTTTGATAAAAAGAGGAGAGAGAAACATGAGATGTGGAAGTGTTTGATTGATTCCTGGAGGATTACTGAATATGGAATGAGCAAGAGAAAAGAGAAAGGACACTCAAAATCCGGAAGACAGAGAATATGGGCCAAGAATCTAGCTTGGTGGATAGACAATTTGAACTTAGAATGAAGATTTAGGGAGAGTGTGGGTTCCTTTGTCTCACTTCTCTATATGGAACAAATTTTTTTATAGGACTCCCATTTATGGTGATCGAGAAAGCACACCTAGGTAATACATTCCCATTTATGGTGATTGAGAAAGCACACCTAGGTAATACATTCCATTGTTGAACAAATTTACTTAGTATGTAAGTTCAACTTGTCCATGAGGGCCTCTATGGATTGCTATCAATCTAATCATAAGTTTTTATGAATCAATCTTTAAAGCCCTTTTTTTCTGTAGAACTTATTTTATGTTCACTGCTTTCTATGTAAGGTTTATGGTATTTTAGTTATTTTATGTAATGTTATTTTAGTTAGTTTACATTCCATTGTTTGATATGTAGTATAATTTTTCAACTTTTATTTATGTTTTAATGTATTCATTACATATTTACTAATTAAATTACATTTGCTTACAGCACAAAAAAAAGAAAAACAAATCTCCAAAGGGAAACAAAACTACCGACCACAATTCAGATCAAACATGAACTCCATTTCAGTTTTGATAGCAGAATTGAAGTTGAAGAAACACCATATAGCAGCTCTACGAAGAACTGCTTTCTGGCACTTCTTTGAAGCTGTAATGAACAAGAAGGTTGAGCAACATTCACTGACAAAGTCAGGTAAAGATGTTGTCAAAATTATTGAAGCGTACAATCCTTCAACAAAGAAAATCAAGTTAGGACAACAAGAGTTGCAGCTCAACTCATTGGACGTGACTCTAATATTTGGTATCAAATCTGGACCAAATGACATGAAGAGTACTCAATCAAGCAACCAACCATCTTCGTTCATTCAAAGAAGATTCCCAAACACAAACAAGATCACTTCACCACAAATAAAGTCCCACCTGTTAAGTGCTTGCAAGAGTAACAAAAAAGAGGACATAGAAGATGTTGCAAGATTACTTTGTATGTATGCTTGTGCAACTCTTTTCTTATCAACTTCTGGGCATCACATATCTTTGAGATATGTAAGGTACATAGAAGAATTGGACACGATGCACATGTATGCATGGTCAACAGAGATACTTGGGAAGTTGATTGAAGGCTTAAAAAAATCAAAATCAGACCCTTACAAAGCTACTGGATGTGTCACATTTTTGCTGGTATATTTTACAATCATAAACCTTAGTTTATAAAATACTTATTGTTTGCCTTATACTGAATGATCTAACATTAAATTCTTTCTATTTTTTTTCCTGTTTCTTCATAGTTTTGGCTTTGTGAACATTCGACAATTATGAATCAACCTGAAGAAAGATTGTTCCCAAGATTTCTCAACTGGGACCTTGGAATACTTCATAACACCCTCTTGGAAATTGACCTTAGAAAGCTTAAAAGAACTCAGGTAATACAGAAGCTCATCAAAATTTGCTCTCTTGTGCTTTCCTGATTCACTACATGATATTGACTTCATTTTATTCTTTTATACTTTTAAAGGTTCTAGGAGACAAGCTCACTCCCAGTGAAGAAGAACAAAAATTACAACAGCAAATAATGGAGGGGGAACAAGAAAGTGAAGCGCTGGAAGATACACAAATGCCTTCTAGTGTAAGTTCACAAAATCTGTTATTTGAACAATTCAAGTTTATGTATTTGATATTAAAAACTTGATGGTAAATTTCACTCAAAATTACCATGACATTTTTTAATGTCAATAGCCACTGGAAGTAAGCAATGAAGATGAATCTGAAGAAGCTCACAGTGAAGAGCACTGTGAGTCAGAAGAACTACAAGAAACAGAAATAGAAGAATATGAAGAACAAGTAGAAGAAGAACAGATACAAGTGGAAGAAGAGCATAAGCTGGAAGAAGAAAAAGATGAATTTGAAATAGAAGAGCAACATAATGTAAGTTTTCACTACTTTAAAAATATTGTGTTCCTACAAGTTTTGCATTTGACTTGGCCCATATTCGAGTTTGGTTTGTTTTCATTTCACTACGTGACTTTGAGTTGCCATATGTTCTTGCAAGAGGGTCTCATCCTCTGATTTTTTTTTGGCCCATGAAAGTAAGATTTCACTACTTTAAAAATGAGCTGCATTTTGACTTTGCCTAACCTTTTGTTAGTTTGATATCATTTCACTACATGACTTTGAGCTTCCCATATGAGTTGCCATATCATTTCACTACATATTCTAGTTGGTTCGAACTCCTCACACTACCTCACTTTTCATTTGATATGTGTTTGGATGAGGATATCATCCTCTGATTTAGTACATTTGTATTCATTTCACTACCTTGCTTTGACTTATAATTGGTTCCTAAATGCAACAGGAAGATGAAGTTGCTGAAGATGAAAGCACAGAACTGTTTCAAACCCTCTACAGTGACCATAATGAAGAGAACAAATTTATTGAGGAAGTTGTCCAGCTGGCTGCAGGAGATGACACCTCTGAAAAGAATCTGCCATCTACTTCATCCTTGCAACCAACAGCGAATCTTGCAGAGGACATGACACCTCCCCATTGGAAAATTCAAGAATTGAAACTCCAATACGAGACTGAGGCAGCAATCCTTAAGAAAAGAATCGAACAAGTGCAGCAGAATGCAGAACATGCAGCCAAAGTCAATGGGGAAATCATGCAACGGCAACAAGACCAAATGAGGCTGCAGTACGAAGCTGAAATAGAGACACTTAAAGAAGAAATTGGGCAGCTAAAGCAGCAAAACAATCATCTAACTGAAGAGAAGAAAAAGCAAGATGAGGAAAAAGATAAGAACGATGCAGAAAATGATCAACAAAAAGAGAACATTATGCAACTGAGGCAGCATTATGAGGCTGAAATAGCTAGTCTTCGTGCAGAAATTGCTGTTCTAAAGCAGCAAAACAACCATTTGATTGAAGAAACACAAAATCAAGAAGAGCAGCTTCAAAAACTGATCATCTGTCAAGAAGTGCAAGCTGTTAACTACATTGAAACTATTGACAACCTTGAAAGGCAAATTTCAAGACTCAATAGCGAGAATACAAAACTTGGAGACACTATCGATGACATTGAAGTTCATAAGATCACCCAAGCTTCAATGGCCTCTCAGAATGAACAAGACACACCAAAATCAGTTGGCGATGAACCAAAAGAAAAACAAGCATCCTATGTACAGAGGATAAAGAAAAGGAAAAGAGCTCCAAAAAAGGATGCTGATTTCACATACCAGAAGCCCAAAAAGATTGTAAAAAAGGATGAAGAAACAAAAGCCAAAGGGAAAGAAATTGAAGTTGTTGAAGTAGACAACTTACCTGATCCAAAAGAAAAGAAAGACACTAGAGACTTCTTCGCAGCAATTAACACCTCTATGGTTTCAACTTTCTTAAGTGCAGACGAGAAACACAAGCTTATTGAAATATTTAAGAATGCAAGCCCAACGTAAATTTCTATATACTTTTCTTCTTTATTATTCCATTTTTTTTTCATTCACTCACTAAAAGAGTTATACTAACTTAAACTTACATCTATGATACAGTGCTGAAGTCTGGTCTGGGAAAAAAGGAAGCCATGTCTACATGGAGGACATATATGACCTCCTCACTGAAGGGCAAGTTTCGAACAATGTAAGTTAAAATAAGTTAAATAGCTCAATTGTTTTTTTACAACTGCCAGTAGTCAAAATTATCCTTGTTACTCAGCCTACATACATTAACTATAATTTCATTTTATTAACAGGTAATTGATGCGTATGCTGAGGGATTAGAACAACATATTAAAAAATCAAAAAAGAAAGAAGATACTTCTTTCTTCTTCTCCAGCATGTGTTGGGTAATAAATACTTAACTAAATAATATACACATATAGTAAAACTAATAATCAATTTATATAAAACTAATATACTTGTCCCTTGTCACTTCTTGACAGACGTTCATTAAACAGAAAAATGAATTCCAGCTGGAAGACCACCTGTTTCAACACTTGCTGGGGACAAAGAGAAAAACAAATTTGTTACACTTCCCAATCAACACTACTGGCAGAGGATTCACAGTGAATCATTGGACCTTGCTTGTGTTTGACAGATCCTCCGCACAGTGGACGCATTACAACTCCCTGCAGCCAAGGACAAAACGAAACAAAGACCATTACTTTGAGGATGCCAAGAAAATGGTAAGACTTGGCTACAATATTCAATAAATTTTTTTTCTTTTGTTCTCATTTCACTACCCTGCTCTTCTCCTTTAACCAGAACCTTTGACATGATTCAGAATATGAGTTAGTGAAATGATTCAGTCTCATATGAGTTTCACTACTGTAAAAATTTATTCTCTTTTTTGTTTTCACTAGTTTAATAAACTTGTAAGACTTGTATACTAAATCATATTATTATCTATTACCTGCTGATTTAATTCCTGAATAAACTATTTACAGATGAAATATATTCAAGACTTTATGAAAGAGCATGTCGAACTAGGCGTCTTCAAAGTAAACGACATTGATGGCCCACTAGAATCTTTCAACGAATGCCCACAACAAAAATCATCTGGGTAACAGTTTACATAGATTCTATGCTAATTTAAAAATGAATTATATTTACAAATTAATTGAAATTGAACTAACCATGCAACAAAATTTCACTTTGCAGTGTTGATTGTGGAGTTTATGTGTGCTACTTCATGAGACAATTGGCAAATCATGCAAAAATAATGCCAAGGCTTTCAGAATTGTACATAAGAGACTTTAGGTCAAAATTGGTTAGTGCATTTCTGCATGACAAAGGCGGAACTTGGGACAAAGAAATCTATGAAGCTGAAGCTCAGACAGCCGGACATTCTGATCAATGAAAGTTACTGATGTACTGAACAATATTTGAAAATTTTGATTATTTGCATTTGTTGTACAGTTTAGTGATGTACTGAACAATATATGAAAATTTTGATTATTTGCATTTGTTGTACAGTTTAAGTGTCAACTTTATCTATTAAGTTGAAGTGTCAAAATTTGGAAAAGTTGAAGTGTCAATATTCGGAAACTAAACACAAGCAGGTGTTATCATTTCACTTGAACTCGACATTACACATCATTTATGTAAAACTTATTTCACTTGTTAATGAACAAGCCAAACTGAAATGTCTTTTATAAATTTATTATTTATGGCTCCATTTGTGCAACGAGGTGCACGTGAGGGGATTGAAATGAGAGTTATGGTTCATTTGGGATGCATTTGGGTGGCTAGACCAAAAAGGGGTATGTTATGGGTGTTAAGTTCCAAAAAAGAGTGCATTTGAGAGGAAATGGTTAGTTTTGTTTGCTGCATTTGAGAAAATTGAGGTGAGTTTAGACTAATTAAAGAGAGAATTTTGGGTGTCAAGTTTTGTTTGCTGCATTTGTCAATAGCTTGGTTATCTGCAAGTGCAGTTCCTGTTCCCAATTTCCCATTAATCTACATTCGATTTAAGGTTTCTGCTATATCACTTATAAATTCAAAATTACACCCAACAAACAAGTGGCTTTCTTATACACACCATCAGATTTGAAAACAAATATGCACCCAACTAAAAATCATACTTATAATCGACACTAAAACAACGTATAAATTCTTTTCGACTACTCTAATTGGATTAAATCAGGGGGAAAATAAGCTACAGATTTAAATTCACCTCTTCTCCCCATTGCTAAGAGTGGAAAATAAGCTACAGATTTAAATTCACCTCTTCTCCCCATTGCCTTAGTTCTGCTCTATCTTGATGGAACAACATGAGTATTGATTAGCTTGATCTTTAGCTCTATCTCCCCAACATATGTATTTATGAAACAACATGAGTATTTATGAACTCGACATTACACATCATTTATGTAAAGACAAGCTCAGGTGGATGGGAACACAAACTGCTTTCTTAGCAAAAGAAGTGGATACAACATATATTTTTACTACCTCTGTTATCATTTCACTACATTTCACTACAGGTAGTATAAAACTATATTCTTTACATTCAATGTCATATACTGCACTTCCTATACACTTATTGATGTGTAATGTAGTTTTATACAAAATTTAGTCAGGTAAAACTAGATTTCTGCTTCAATATATATTCAGGTGTACATAATCATGGTAAAAATATTAACTTGATTTCATCACCATCATTTCACTACCTCTGTTATCATTTCACTACATCAGCTGCAACTCATTTTTGCGCTAGATTTCTGCACAAAAACACTACATCAGCTGCAACTACCTCTGTTATCATTTCACTACCTCTGTTATCATTTCACTACATCAGCTGCAACTCACAACATACCTAAAAAAAGGTCAAGTGCAGCATCGACTACCTCTGTTGTATCATTTCAGTACCCTTGTTTGAGTTGCAATATGTAAAAAGGAATGTGTATTTATTTATGTAAAAAGGAATGTGTATTAATTTATGTAAAAAGGAATGTATACTAAGCAGTTCACAGATTGCTAAGGAAAAAAAAATCATTAAAACTACTATTGTTACTCAATTAAACTCTCGCCACAGGTTGTCCTATTGTGGTTCCCAAACTGACCACATCTACTGCACTTAAACTGTCTCTTAATACATTCACCCCTAGATAGTATTCTTTTCTTCTTCGGCCTCCCAGTTTGTCTTCTTGACAAAGGCGGCAATATCTGTACATCTCTTGGATCAATCACCGGCATTTCAACTGTTGATATCGGGTAGATAGCTTCAGCATACACTTCACGAAATGTACAAGAATGAAAATACAATTCAACAAAGTCATTCAAATTTTTTTTGCTTTGCTTCAATGCAGCTACAGCATGCACACAAGGAAACCTCTTTAGCTGCCACTGATAACACGAACATGACCTCTTGCTCAAGTCCACAGAACAAGTGGGATGAGATAAAACCTCATAAATGTTTTCTGTTGAAGTCCTCACCAACCAAGACTTTCCAAGCTCAAACAATGAAATCAACTTCTTTTCCATGTTAGGACAAATGTCAGTTTTCCACTCCAATGACTCAGCTCTCCGAACAGCCATCATATCCATCACCTTCAACCTTATACTATCGACCATCTTCACTATTGGCAAAAATCTTATTTCACGAATCCACGAGTTAAATGACTCTGCAACATTAGAGCACAACTCCCCATAACGCTCTCCCTGAAAATGAGCATTACTCCAATTCCCAAATGGTAGACCCTTCAAAAACTTTGCTACTTTATCACCCCCTTCACTCCTGAATGCTGCCATTTTTCGATTAAACATAGGCACAGTAGGAGCATATAAACATTCCCTAAACATGTTGACTAAACCCTCGCGAAATTCACTATCCTTACCCCCACATTGTGCCCTCAAATTCATCTTCAAATGGTGAAGACAATATGAATGATGGGCTTCAGGAAAGACATGTTTCACCCCTTGTAACAACCCTTGGTTCCTATCCGAAATAAATGTTAGCACACGATTCCTTGACAGAACTTCACGCATGCGCTCCAAGAACCAAACCCAATTCTCTACATCTTCAGAATCAACCACAGCAAAACAAAAAGGAAAAAAACCTGAAATATTAAGACATTAATTAGACACAAAACCACGATAAGAAATCTGGGAAATATATATATATATATATACACCCAAATACGCTAAGTAAATGTAGTGAAATTATGGATAAAACCCAAAAATGATGTCAAAAATGCTCACCTTGGTCAGCATCTTTTCCAGTAGCACCAAGGAGATACCCTTTATATCTCCCTTTCAAATGAGTCCCATCCAAAAAAATCATTGGTCGACAATAGTTAAATCCCTTTATGCATGCATAGAAGGCAACAAAAAGCCTTCTAAACCTGCCATCATGCGCATGGTACTCTAAAACTAACCTACTCCCAGGATTAGTTCTATTTACTTCACCCATGTACCACCTTAACTGATCAAAAGAAAGGGCATAATCTCCAAAAAGCTCATTCCTTGCCTTTTCAACCCCTAGCCAAGCATGGTTATATGTGATGTCCTGACCATACTTTACCTTAAAAAAATTTAGCACATCGATTGGTCGAGTTGATGTCTTTTCACGTACAATATCCATAATCTCACTTGCAACAAGATTAGAACTCATGCGTGTATTCTTTGTCGTTCGTAATGCAGCCCCACATGTGTGAACATTGTACAACTCTTTGATATACATGAACTCATTACTTCGGTTAGTGCGTGCATGAACATGCCACTTGCAATCCTTTAAATCCCTGTACTTACATACAGCTGTTACCCTTGTGCTATCATTCTTCTTATATTTGTACTCAAACCCCAGTTGGATAGAATATTTTGAAAGCACATTTCGAAACTCTATCACACCGCCCACAAATTTCTGCCCAACCTTCTTGATCCCTTCAGCCCACACATCAGACAACAAACGCTTCTCTTCATGACGACAATACGATGCCAACAGATCTGTCTCCAAATTCATCAGTTCATCGTCATTGAAGTCGTCACCACTATCAAAATTGCTACAATAAACATCAGCATTAATGCACCGTACACCACTATCACTAACAACAGCAACCAAACTAAGTAAGTCAACATCACAGTCCACAAAGCATTTTTCATGTCCAGGTAGACTGCAAGTAATGTACACTGTCTCAGGATTCAAATTTGGCCACTTTTTGCATATTCCTCTTGCCACTTCCGAAAACGAGGTGCTATCACGTATCATCACAAAGCAAGTATGATCTTCATATTTGCACAATAGAGTTACAGCATTATCCATGCCTATACTATTGTACTAAAACACCTGAAACAAAGAAACTACTACATTTGTAAATAGCCATAAAACAAAGAAACATCATAATGCATTACATTTAGAAACAGAAAATTTAGAAACAGAAAATTTATGCATTACATTTCACCATAATGCTCTGTTTCACTACATTACTTTGGTCTCAGGTTTCTTTGGTATCTATTCTTGAAAAACATTTTGCTTATATATATCATCAGCCTATAACAATCAACTTGCATTCCTATATATCATAATAAATAGAGTATCCAATGCATAACTCAGTAAAAAAAAGTGGACTAGATACACAAGGTAATTCAATCTTTTGTGAACACAAGCTTGTCAAATTTCTAATTGGAGATTTTCTTTTTGCAGACACATTCAGTCCTTGCATAGTTTACATAACACTATGAGCTCACAATTAGCAGCTGCAGAGCAACTTTCTAAATGTCTCTCAAAGCATATGGCTGTGCTGAGTATAGATATAGAGTCTCCATCTGTGAAACAGAATGTAAAAAAGGAGTTGTTTGAAACAATTAAAATACCCTATGATGGTGCATCTTTCAGCTCTCAGGATGTCACAAAAGCTGATGATACCCCATCAATCAAAAAACTCTCACTTACTTCAAGTTCTGGTGCTATTAAAAATCAGTCCAGGAGAAACCAATCATTTGCTATGAAAACTTATGAACCAGAAACTGCGAGGAGACGGAGAGACTCATTGGATAGGGTAATATTTCCTTGAATCAGAAACTGCGAGGAGACGGATAGACTCATTGGATAGGGTAATATTTCCTTGAATTGCTTCCGTGTTTTTGGTTTCCCTAATAAATATACAAGCTAGTTTCTGCATGTTATCATATACTTGTCATTGAGATCAGTTTTATAGAGCAACTCAGTTGTTACCAAGACCCCTAAGACTTTCAGATGATCAAATCTCTGCTAAATGCAAACATGGAATCTGTTTTGAATGTAATGAAGTCACTTGGCGACTAGCTAATTGTTCTATTCCAGATATCTATAAATTTCCTCTAGATTGTCCAACTATATTCTTTGTATTTGCTGTGTTCTGTTCTTTTTCTTAGGCAGAAGCTACTGTATATGAAGTTCATATAACAGCTAGTATAAAACTAAGCTAGAACTGAACATTGGGAAGATTACCAAAAAGCACAAGGTACAATGAGGACACCTTCACAGAAGACAAGCTGGTGTTATCATTTCACATGAACTCAACATTACACATCATTTCACTACCTCTGTTATCATTTCACTACCTCAATGCAACTCATTTTTGCTCTAGATTTCTGCACAAAAAGACTTAATATTTTTACCAACATATACATATGGACCTCAAACATGTTCCCAAACTTTGGAACACGTACACATACCTTAACATTTTGCTTATATATATCATCAGCCTATAACAATCAACCTGCATTCCAATATATAATAATAAACAGAGCATCCAATGCATAACTCAGTAAGGAAAATCTAATAAAAAATGTAACAAACTGAATTAGGTCAATTTTCTTATTAAAAATAAAAATTAAACGATCAAATCTTCATGATACCATGATTATGTACACCTGAATATAACAGTCGACTAATTAAACAAGTTTCTTCGCATAAAAAAACTCAATGACGAACTGAAAGTCATAGTGATGAACTGAACATGAAATAAAAGCAAGTTCTAACCTCAAGCTGATGAAGATATGAATCACGATCCACACAAACTCAGAAAAATAATGCTACAAACTGACAGCTGATCAACACAAAAAATATTCCTTCAAAAATGCCAAAATTGCTAAAAATTACTTCAGTGAAACTCCAAAATCGAAATTGCAATCCGATTACGATCAGAAGTTCATCAATCATCGATCCACATCTCAAAAAATGCAAGCAAATTCGCCACTTCAGTTTGCCGAGATATATCCAACCACGAACAGGATACAGTTTAGGATCGCCTCTCTAAAACAACCACGATTAGCTCACGATCTCTGATTCTTGACAATCTTCGTGTACAATGCCGGCAAATCAAACCAAAAAATTCCAAATCTCCTCGACTCAGTGTGCGATCTCCTCAAATCAGATAATGAGAACAGAAATAGAAACTGATATTCTTTTCGTAGGAAAAGAGCAACTAACTGTTCCTTGTATATGAATAAGGGCACTTCTGGTATAAAAAATTGACTATTTTAAACTACAGGACCTAATGCATTAAAATAAATTAAAAAAGGACTTTAGCCATTATAAATCCTAATTGAGGACTTAATGCAATATAGGTGCTTAAAATAGGACTTCTGGCCAATTAACCCTATATTTATATAAGTTTGTGTGAGTATGAAACTAGTAGATAACTGTAGGATGCATATCTTAAAAAAGTGACTGTTTGGATTAGATACTATACCTATGTATGCCATGCATGCCAAAAATCACAGTGATCCAACGGTCAGATTTTCATAAATGTCTATGAAAAAAAAATGTGACAGTTTTCAGCGATCACACTTTTTTTAGTCTATATATTTTTTGGGATGTTTACATTGGATCACCGTAATTTTTTGCATATATGACATCCATATGCAAAATATCTAATCCAATGGTCAGATTTTCAAAATATGTATCCCACAATTAATTATTTATTAGCTTCATTCTTACATTAGATATATAAGCATAAGCTAACCAGATCGGGACTAATAATCTCTGCTGAAATATGTTACATATATGTTAAAAATGTAAATATCTCAATTCTTTTTTTTTTTTCTTTTTACCAAAGCAGCAAGAAGTTCGAACTATCGAATTAAAGCCCAACTAATCCAGACTCTCGACATGGGGCCACCGCCCCATACCTCTATTCTATTTTATTTACCCTTTTAAAAATTACACTTGCTCTCTTATCACTGACACCTGCTTAATGTCATTAATAATTATTCATAGTGGAAAATACAATTTACTCCCCTGTACTATTAGGTTAATACACTTTGTACCTCTGTACTTTCAAAGTTGACACTTAACCCCCTGCACTTTCAAAATATGACACGGGGGTCTACGCCGTTTAATTATAATGTTATTTTACCACTATACTCTTCAATAAAAAATAAAAAGAAAATAAATAATTTTTTTTGAAAAACAAAAAACAAAAAACAAAAATAAAAAAACAAAAACAAAAACCTGGTTAGGACTCGAGTTAGGAGAAACCCATCTGGGTCAAGCTAAATAACCATGTTTGTGCCCTAATATTCCATCTTCTCTTTGCTTAATCTATTTGGTTGATCAGAAAATGTAGTCAAATAGTAGAAATTGCCAAATTAGAACTTTGAATCTTATATTTTTAATTATTTGGGTACCTAATGAAATAAACTCAATGTTTTTTTACTAAATTAGGGTGAGTTTTCATCTCAACTATTTTTGCCGCCCTAGCTCAATGTGTTTGGGTGATGAGAAAATGTAGGAAAAGCATAGAAATCGCCAAATTGGAACTTTGAATCTTATGTTTTAAATTATTTGGGAACCCAAGAACAAAAAAACGACTCAATTAATTCTTTTGCTGTGAAATCTAACGAAAGGTGGTGGTGTCAATGGCTCGATCATGGGTCCTTACCTCGACAACATACTAGAGAGCTGCGTAGCTTCTATCTTCCTCTATATGATGCTCCCTAAAATTTGCAGGCTCGCGCAACTCAACCCGACATCTGTTGATGGATGTGCTTGGCTGAAAGGGTCCTCGATGGGTTTGAAAGTTCCTTTGGGAGAGTAAGCTTCAAGATTCTTCCAAGTCTCCAAGAATATCATGTGACTCTTAAACAAACCATGTGAAGAAGACAGCAAAACCAAACCACACACATTCTGTGAGAGATAGAGAGAGAGTTATAGAGAAAGAAAGAGATACAGAGGAGAGAGAATTATAGAAAGAAGCAACATAAATCTAAATTAAACAGGGAACGAAGCTAAAAAAAATAAAAAAAATTGGCAGTTTTGTTTTGCTGCCGCGTTGTGTGGTGGTGGCTATATTTGTGGTGTGCAGTGAAGAATTGTACAGTATGGGGGTGAATTGGTAGTTTTGTTTTGCTGCCGTGTTGTCTGGTATTCAGTTGATACAAAATTTAGGTAAATGGCAAAAAACAGAAACAGACTGCTCAGACGATAGCCAAAGGTAAAATAGACAAGTCTACTTTTGTTTAGAAGGAGAAACCGACGGCTGAACCGGTAAAGGGAGTCGAAATTCATGAGCCTCCACAGTTGAGACCTCGACGGTCTAAGAACCCATATGTGGGTAAGGGCAAGAAGGGTGTGGTGGAGGATTCTAAGTCGAGCACAGATTCTGACAGCGACTCCGCCTCTGATCTAGGCTACAAGCGACCACCGGGGTCAGTCTCGCATGCCCAGTGTGACGACAGTGAGTCTTTTGACGAATATGAGAATGACCTTGACCATCCTACAATTGAGATTATGGGGGGCATGAAAAAGCCCTTAGCATCCATCCCATCCAAAGACTTGGGGAAAAAGAAGGGAAAAAGGCCATCATCAAAGAAGAAACAGAAGGTTGACACTCACTTATGGGCCGACATTCTAAAGAGAGGCGTTTTAATGTCGAGCGGTATGTGGATGCCACAGCTTTCAAAGAAGAGACACCTATCGTGACGCGGTTGCAATGGAGAGAGTTAAAGACTTAGTTGACGAAGGGAAAAGGGTACAAACCCTCACTAGTCCGTCAGTTTTATACGATGGCAAAGAAAGATGAGATAGATGATGAGATGAGATAGATGATGAGATGATCACTACCCAAGTGGGCAAGCAAGTGATAGAGCTCATTGTGGACTGGATTGCGGAGTACTTGGGGTGTGAGCGGCCAGTCCCTGAATCGGTCACTTTCCCTCACGAGGATCATCCAGACAGAATTGTGGAGGATTTTGCTGAAATCATATGTTTGGATTCGAGCAAGAGGGTGGGCAATCAAGTGGTTTTTTTGTTGAATTTAAACAAATTGTTTAAATTCAACAAAAAAATTTATGATATATGAATATCATATTGTTTAAACTAATTTTTAAACAAATTGTTTAAACTAATTTTTTAATATAATAATATTCATTATTTATTGAATTTAAACAAATTGAAAATTTTATGATATATGAATATAGATAAGAGTATTTTGGTTTTTAATAGGCAGAGAAAATGACAATTTTTTGGAACTTTAAGTACGTAGTTTTTTGCATTTTCAAATACAGTATTTTGAATACGGAGTGAAAATACATTTTTTTTTTTTTGGCTTGTATTTTGTTTTTAGTTGGAAGTAAAAATAATAATGATTTTTTTTCACTTTTAAACATAGTGTTTTGAATACACACTGAAAATAGAATATACTACTCCCTCCGTCCCACAAAGATAGGCCATCTTTCCTTTTTTGGCTGTCCCAAAATAATAAGCCACTTTGAAAAGTTAAAGTATATTTTTTTCAACTTTCCCATACTACCCTTTATTCTTTTTTTAACTTTACTATAATACCTTTATTCTTCTTTAACTTTATCCAATCCCAAAGTCCAAGAAGGGTAGTTTTGGAAATAGTCAAGGTAAAAGGATGACAAATCCATTCATAATGAGTTTTCTTAATATGCGCGCATTGAGAAAGAGACTTATCTTTGCGAGACGGAGGGAGTATGTGTTTTCATTGTGTATTGCAGTTTGAGCAATGTGAATGTGTTTAGCAAACTGCAAGTACAAGTAGTTTTTTTTTGCTATAGGCTAAGTAATATTTGTACAAAAAAAAAATTATCAGAAAAAGTACATAGACACAGACATTTACAGACACACACATAAACACACACATACTCATATAAATACACACACACACACACACACACACAGAGGTGCTATTATCAGGTGCTCATGATGCAAGATCCATTAGGTACCCTCTTGTAGAGCCACTTGCACTTTAAATTTTGGAAAACTGACTGTTGGATTAGATACCCCTATAATGTATGTCATGCCTGCCAAAAATCACAGTGATCCAATGGTTGGTTTCTGGGAAAACTGACTGCTAAAAAATGATAATATTTTAAAGAACAAAAAAGTCATAATTTTTCAAAGCTACATTTTTAAAAACCAACCGTTGGATCACTATGATTTTTGGTAGGCAAGACATACATGATAGAGGTATCTAATCCAATGGTTAGTTTTTCAAAAATTTCATCGCAAGTGCACCTGATGCAAGATGCATCAGGTGCACCTGATGATAACGCCTCTCTCTCTCTCTATATATATATATATATACACACACACACACACACAATGTGTCTGTATATATGGTTTACATAGTCCACATAGATTGAACTCAAATAAAAATTGTTTTTTGTTCATTACAAGAAATCAAATTCGATCTTCTCCCTCGTCCTTTAATTTCTTCTTATACTCCTGTTGTCCCTTCTTCATCTCCTGATAATTCTTCCTTTTTTCATATTTCTTTTGATTCCAAGACCTTTTGTCATCCAAAACAAACATCTCGAATGCAAATTCGAAAATTTTGCAAATTCGAAAATTCGAAAATTCCTTATTGATTCCATGGAAACTTCCCCATGGAAGTCTTTCAAATTTTGCAAGTTTCTTTATGAAAAAGCAAACAAATATTCCAAAATCGAGACTGAAAAAAAGAAAAAGAAAAAGAAAAGTAGTTTCCAAAGTCATGAAATCATTACTATTTCATATGAAAATGCAATGAAAACATGGATTTAAAGTAATTCATTACCTCTCAATAAGTTGTTGTGGAAAGATTTCCTTTAGATACAAATTGCCTTTAGTGTTTTTGAATTTGCTTGAAGGGTTCTTTTTTGAATAATCTTCATAAAATTGTTCAACATTTTTTTTCTGCAAGAATTAATTAATATTCCAAATTACCATTCTAGCTGCATCAGTTAGGTATCTATCCACAGTTAATTTGTTTTGAGGCCTCATGGAGTTGCAATGAATCCAATCTCCTTTTGTAGCATCTTGCATAAGGAGAGTTCAATGACTGTCAATATTGTTTTTTCAGATGAGTTGATCGAAAAGAACAAGTATCTACTTTTGATTTCTGCGCATTTGGTGAGCATGTCATGTACATGTTCTTTACTGGTCTGTTTGTCAACAAGAGTGTGAGACCCCAAAATTTACAATAGTAAATTTTCTTAATTATTATTATTTTATTTTATTTATTGCA
>JAESVK010056779.1:0-10632 GCA_017140935.1 Hamamelis virginiana | reverse complement strand
AAAAAAATTGATGTTCGAGAACATCAAGAAAATTATTTTTCAATTAAACTTAAAGTTTAATCTCCTTCAAGTATTCATTCAAGTTCATGATGTTCTTGAACATCAAAAAATTATGAAAAGATGATCAAGATCATCAATTTCGTGATGTTCATGAACATCAAAAATAAAAAATATGGTGAGGAAATTAAATAATGATGATCAAACTCATCAAAAAAAAAAATTTAAATAAACAAAATATATATATCGTTTAATCTCACCTTTGTCCAAAATTGAATGAATGGTTTCTTCCTCCTAAAAAAATATGTATGCAGACGTTTCTTGTTTAAAAGAAATTCTCTCTCTTAAATAGAAGTTTTAAAAATAATTTGGATAAGTTAGAAGTTTAAATTCTTTTAACTACTTATGTTTATCCAATTTATTATTTAAAATTTTGATTCACTTGTTTGTTCCAATTTAATCTTGAGTCAAACCAGATTGGCTTTTGTGATCAAAAAGATTTGCCACTCCTGTGGGATACAAATCCCTTATAAATATCATGCCATGTACTGCTTGGGCCAACAGATGGCTTGCTCGAAGCAAATACATCAAGTTAATTTGGCCATCTCATTCTCAGCCAAACTTGATTTAGAACCTTTAACCACTTATGTTTATCCAATTGATTATTTAAATCTTTGATGAAATTATCCTAAATATGTTAAAATTATTCAAGTCCTATATCAATTAGATGTCTAAATAATTTAGCATCTTATAAATTGTTGGACTCATGTTTGGGTTTATTTTCATTTGATTTGATTTGATTTTATGTATAAAAAAATATAAATAAAATCAATTTTCCTCAATTAAACGTGCCAAATTCCATCCAATACATGTAAACAACCATGATATCTTAGTGCTTGTACTGCAAGCCCATGTTACTTTTGTGCTTGTGCTATAAGCAGCCATGCTATCTCGGTGTTCGTGCTATTTTGGTGTATATATATATGCAATCTGACATATTCAAATTGATTTATGCAATTTGAGATATGTACAATTCAGCATATTATGTAATTTGAGCTTTATATAATTTGGCACATATATAACTTCATCAAATTATAAATTTGACAATTTTAATTAAATTGGTTGGCATATGTGAAATTAGAAAATTTCAATATTCATTTTGATATATTCGAAATTGACATATACAAATGAATTAAAATAATCTAACTGGAAAATTTAGTGAATTGATTAATGAAATTAAAATGCCAATTCGGTTCATCAATACTGTAGCAAAGTTATAAAATCCAAATTATAAAGTTCACTTGAAAATTTGGACAAATAATTTAATTCTTATTTCCCATGGAAATAGAATTATAATTATTTTATTAAATTGGAATTTCATTTTATTGGACTATTGGAACCCATATAAATTTTTGACAAATGATTATGGGTTACAAATTAAAATAATAAATTAGTCCATATTAGATTAACAAATATCCAATTTAAAATGATCCATTTATCTAGTGGGCTAATAAATGTCCAACTAATGTTATTCAAATTGGACAAACCAAAAATACAAGATCAAATCATTGGATCTCATTTAAGTCCAATTAATCTTAAATTTTGATTTGGCATTCTAATAATGAGTTTCTTAAATGATTTGACTTTAAAAGGATCTTTAATTTAAATTTCTAAAGAATTAGTTCATTTTTGATAATTGGGTTTTGTTAACCCATTATCTAATTAGTTCAATTTTATTTTGAACTTATAAATGAATTTTTCTTTAAATAATTAAATTCATGAAAGCCTATTATTTTGACTTATTAGTTCAATAATTGAGCGGATCTTGAATTCACTATATTGGCTAATAAAGTCTAACTTTAAATTAATCTTGGGCTTTTTATCATTTCAAATTTTCCGAACTACGATCGACTTGATTCCACTTTGGGATACGTAGGTAGTCCAGCAGCTACACTGGATGCAGTCACAATCCCGATAAATTCCTAAATTTATCCAAAACAAATCAAATTAATTTTAATAGTTCAATTAACTATTAAAATTATCAATCGCTAAAACTAAATATTTAAATAGTGGGTCATATACTCATTATTTAATTTATTTCAATTAATTGAACTACGGTTGGCTTGATCCCTACAAGGGGTACGTAGGCAACTTAGGACTTGTGCTTAAGTGCAGCCACAATTATAAATTAATATAAATTTTCATGTAATTGATATTAATCATGGTTGGAATCAAAGGGTGTTCTCTTGTAACAAGAGATTATAATTAATAGATATTTATTATCTTGAATGGGTCCTACTCACACTAATAAAAGCTTATATACTCTTAGTATATAGGTGAAATTATGTTTTGTAAAAAAAGTTAAATTTTTGCTCAACATGATTTTTGGCACGCCCGGTGGGACCCATTTTCCTTTTCATCTCCAATTATGATTAAATCTGACATTTTCTTGTGTTGCTTTTAAGGTTTTGAAATGGCACCACAAGTTACTGTTCATTTTCATGATTTCCCAAGTGTTCACTTGAAGGGAAAAGATGCGAAGAAACGAGGTTGCTATGCCTCATTCTCAATTGGTCAAGCACCAATTCATACTGAAATCCTGAAGTTGCCTAAGGGTGCTAAGCCCATCAAGGTGAGGGTCAACAAGGCTGCCAAGGCCATTGAGACCCAAGTTGCAATGACTTCAAGAAAGAAAGCTGTTAAAGCTATTAAAAAAAGGGCTTCAAGGTCTTTGAAAAGGAAGGCTGCTAAAGTCACTTCTAATGTGGTTGTTAAGACTGCATCAGCTGTAAGTGAAGTAGTTAAGCCTACTGATTCCAAAGTCACTAAGACTAGCCCATGTGCACCTGCTTCAATTACACAGATTATGATTGGGTCCATTCCAATCAATTTGGTTACCCATGAATCTGTCATGGTGACTTTTACAGAAATTGAAGACGAGATTGCAAAGAAAACTCCTAAGGTTAAAATCCTTCGATCCCCTGAGCAATCTTCAATGGGGTCAACATCAAGGACTGAAGGGTCAGCTAAACAAGTCTCATCGATAACTGACTTTCGACCACGTGTGGTCGATCTTGGCTCTCCCTCTGAGGTTCATTCGAAAGGAAAAGGAAAGAATGTAAAAAAATCACAGCTAAAGGATCAAGTGTCGGTCTTTAAATCTGACAATTTTTCTAAAAAGAAATTTCAAGTAAGAAGGGGTTCTAAAGAGAAAGGAAAATTGCCTAAAATTAATATTCCAGAAGAGGCATCCTTCTGTCCATTGGCCGCTTTAAGTGCTGAACGATCAAAGAAAGCTAAGTCTGATATGGAGGCAAAAAAATGGTCTTTCATTTCTGGCTACATGTTTGCTAGAGAAGCGAGATGTGCTTTTGGACCGGGGGCAACTTCTATGTCCTCTGACAATGAAAGATCTTATACAGGTCCCATTACTCGTTCAAGGTCGCAATTACTTTCTCAAACAATTCAAGAAGAATCATCAGATTCAAGTGTGTCATCAGAAGTTGATCAGTCAGTGAGTTCAGTTATAAGCTCAAATAACCCACTTTATGGTGATCCAAAGTCTCTCTTTGATGAAGAAGATTTTCCTCAAGAAATAACAACTAAATTTCAAAAAGAATTAAAAATAAGTGATGAAAGTGAATCAAAAAATATGTCAGTTTTAGTCACTGGCACAACAAATATCGAAGAGCAGCTCCAAGAAATGCAAAGGAGGCTAGCTGAAAAAGACGCTGAGATAGCAACCCTTGCTGCTCAAGTGGCTAATCAAGCTAGTACATCTGCTCGTGAACATGTTGAAGAAGGGCAAAATCCCACAATACCAGTCACACAGGTTGATATAAAAACTTTAATTGCAGAAGGAATTCGAGAATTCCAAGCATCTTTAACTCCTCCTGTGCTTGGGTATCGGAAACCATATCCGACCCATTATGACACTTTTTCATTCCCCAAAGGTTATCAAAAGCCAAATTTTGAAAAATTTGATGGGATAAATGGTTATCCACATGAACATTTAGCTCATTTTTATTCAGCTTGTGGGGAATCTACTCAATTAGATGCTTTGTTGATAAGACAATTTGTTCAATCCCTTAAGGGATCTGCTTTCACTTGGTATACTCAGTTGCAACCTGGATCAATCCTTACATGGGATGATATGCAAAGGGCATTCCTAGCACAATTTGTTAGTTCAAAGAAAAAGGTCTCAATTATTGATCTTGCAGATACTAGGCAAAAGCCAAATGAAAGTGCAAATGATTTCATTACAAGATGGAGAAGTCTTAACCTCCAGTGTTCAGAAAAGTTATCTGAACAATCCGCAGTACAAATGTGCTCAAATAATCTCCTTCCAGAGATAGCAACATTTGTTGGCACTGCGGAGCCTCAAACTTTTGATGCACTTGTTTCTAAGGCAAGTAATGTGGAAAGACAAATTGCTCGCCAGAAAAGTGTACGCACAGAGGAAAAGAAAAATGATAATAAAAAGCCATTAAAGAAAGAAACAATGGCTACTTTTGTTAAAAATGATCGAAAGAATGATAAGGGTAAAGGAAAAGAAGGTCCAAAAAAGTTAACTCTTAAAGAAAAAAAGGAAGCTAAATATACTTTTGATGATGATGATGTAGAGGCCATTTTTGATGAACTTCTTAAAGCTAAAGCTATTCAGCTTCCTGAACCCAAGAGACCTTCTGAAGTCAACAAAACTGATGATCCTAAATACTGTCGGTATCATAGGATTGTTAGTCATCCAATAAAAGAATGCTATGTTCTCAAAAATGCCATTCAAGCAATGATTAACAATCATGAAATAGAGGTAGATTCATCCTCTTCAAAAGAACATGCTGCTGCAACAAATAATGTTTCTTTAATTGAAGATGATTTAATACCCACTGTTTCACTTCCACCTGGGGCAATACCTGTTGAGTTTAAAGTGGATAATGAAGTTTCCATTGTCTATGCTTACCCAAATATGCCTCGATTTGGAAATCCTAATATTCCAACACTTTATGAGCTCATGACAGAGCCAAATTTGGAATTATGGGATGATTCATCAGCATCGGAAGATGAGTCTGAAGATGAATGGCAAACAGTTGTTAACAAGAAAGCTAAGAGGATAGCTAATATTCCGCCTTCTAGTGTGGAATCCTCTAAACGCCCTGGAATTAAGTTTCGTGGACGAAAAGCTTTAAATAAAATTAAGAAAAAGAAGAAGTCTCAAAAGAAAGTTCAAGTCCCACAAGAGGATGATTATGAACAACCTCAAAGAGTGCCAATTACTCTTGCAGAGTATTTTCCAATTGAATTACTTGAGGATGAAACTGAAGAAGATGAAAAAAATTTATTTTGTTGTATGACTTCTTGTGATGAGTGTGGTGAATCAGAATTAGAAGTAGATGAGATTACTTTGCGTTCTGGACGACGCTTGTCTTCTCCTAAGAAAAAGCAACAAAATAAAGAATCGATTGGACCGTCAAGTTCAGGCGGTGTTCATGAGGATGTTCCTATTTCTCTTCCTTCACAAAATGAGGTTAGAGATAATCCTTCAACTGATCCTCCAATTCGACTTAGGCCACATCTTAAGGATATTCCACATCCTCAGAGGATCAAGTATGATATTCTGGCTCATTTGAAGCGCATCCCAGCCCTTCTAAGTGTATATGATGCTTTACAGTTATCAAAAGAACTTAGGAGAGCACTAGTTATGGCTTTGATGAGTCCAGATTTTTATAAAACTGAAATTGATCAAGCAGAAGTGCAACCGCCATCACCAAAAGTTTGTGAATCTTGTATGGCATGTATCACTTTCGATGATGAAGATCTCCAACTTGGTTTTGAGTTTCACAATCGACCTCTTTATGTATCAGGCATAATTGGTGATACTTTTGTTACTCGAATTATGCTTGATTGTGGTTCGGCTGTAAATCTTCTTCCTTCGAAAACAATTAAAGCTATGGGGATGAAAATTCAACAATTGTCACCATCAATGTTGACAATTCAAGGAATTAATCAAGTTGGGCAAAAGGCCCTAGGTACTATTGCATTGAAGGTGGAGATTGGAGAGCTTTACTCAGATGCTCTCTTTCATGTTATTGATGCTGATACTTCTTACAATGCCTTACTTGGGCGTCCATGGCTCCATACATATGGTGTCATTCCTTCCACACTCCATCAATGCTTTAAATTTAGCAAAGATGGGGAGATAAAGAAAGTCTTTGCAGACTCTAATCCATTTAGAGGCGATGAAGTAAATTATGCTGATGCAAAGTTTTACAAGACAACAAATGTCACTACCTCTCAAGATGTGGATGATATGAAAACAGATAAAAAGGGGAAAGCCTGTGAAGATTCAAAGCCACAAAGTTTTAAAACTTTGAAGTCATTAAAAACAATTCAAGTTAAATTGGCTTCCCATCCTTCTTTTCAAAAGGCAGAAGAAACTTCAAGTTCAAAAGCTTTCAAACCAAAAGCAATTTTTAGGTACTTACCTAAAAACCAAAGAAATCCTGATCAGAAAGCATTGGTACCACTCCAAGATACAATGGCAACGCTTATGACAAGTTACACTTGTCCTCTTCGAAGGATAAATCAGTCCATTCCAGAGAGTAATATTATTATTACAACTACATTTGGAGAGGATGAAAGTCAAAATAAGCGAGTTGTTGTCTTCAAAAGAGATACATCATTGCCATCAACATCATCTGTTCCATTAAAGGTGAAAGCTAAAAAGCAAAAAGTCTTTTATAAAAAAGACAAAGGCAAAATAAAAATTCATCAAGGAGATGGTATTCTCAAAGCATCTTTTGCCAAGCCAGAAGTCTTTACTGAAGAAGAACAGGCTATGTTTGCAGAAGTTGAAACCAGTTCAAAATTGCCTCGTGTCTCAGTTTTCCAGCGACTTGGAGGTACTTCAAATTTTCAATCTCAAAATTTTAAAAAGAATGAAAAGTGGAAGCTTAAAAAGAAAAAGCAGCAAAAAGTAATCTTTAAGCAAATTGAAAATTCTTGTAAAAATGAATGCACAGAAGAAATTGCACAAGTTAATTCTATTTCTTATGAAGAAGGTCTTTTTGAAGACCTATCAAATTTTAATCAAGAAGTTAATCATTTACAGGAGGAGTCTTTGGAGTTTATTGACAATGTTCAACTAGCACCACCCCAAATTGAAGACGGGGGTCAAGCAACTGTTGATGAACTTCGAGAAATTAATCTTGGTACAGCTGAAGATCCTAAACCTATCTTTGTTAGCACTTTGCTAACCCCTGATGAATTGCAACAATATGATAATATTCTTCGAGAATATCAAGATGTATTCGCATGGGGATATCAAGATATGCCCGGTTTAGATCCAAAAGTTGCAGTTCATAAGTTAGCTGTATCAGATCAAAAACGTCCTGTCAAACAAGCTCAACGTCGGTTTCGACCAGAGCTAACTGTGCAAATTGAAGCTGAAGTGGATAAATTAATGAAAGCTGGATTTATCCGGGAAGTTCAATATCCTACTTGGCTTGCTAATATTGTTCCTGTTAAAAAGAAAAATGGACAAGTATGTGTTTGCATAGATTATAGAGATTTAAATGATGCATGTCCTAAAGATGAATTTCCACTTCCAATTACCGAATTATTAGTGGATGCCACTACTGGATTCGGTGCTTTATCATTTATGGATGGTTTTTCAGGTTACAATCAAATCAAAATGGCACCTGAGGATGAGGAGCTTACTGCTTTTCGCACTCCTAGAGGGATATATTGTTACACAGTAATGCCTTTTGGTTTAAAAAATGCAGGAGCAACTTACCAACGAGCTATGACTATTGTTTTTAATGATATGCTTCATAATACCATTGAGTGTTATGTTGATGACTTGGTTGTTAAAACCAGAAAAAGAAAACACCATTTAGAAGATCTTAGAAGAGTCTCTGACAGGCTCCGAAAGCATCAACTTAAAATGAACCCTTTAAAATGTGCATTTGGGGTAACATCTGGGAAATTTCTCGGCTTTGTTGTTAGACATCGAGGAATTGAAATTGATCCCACTAAAATTAAAGCAATATTAGAGATGCCTCCCCCTCGAAACTTACGAGAATTACGAGGATTACAAGGAAGGCTAGCTTATATAAGAAGGTTCATTTCAAATTTATCTGGTAGATGTCAACCTTTTTCAAGGCTAATGAAAAAAGATGTGCCATTTATATGGGACCAAGCATGCCAAAATGCTTTTGATACCATTAAGGAGTATTTGTTAAAACCCCCAGTATTAATGGCTCCTACTAAAGGGAAACCTTTAGTCTTTTACATTGCAGCACTTGAACACTCCTTGGGGGCTTTGCTTGCACAAAATAATAGTGAAGGAAAAGAAAATGCCCTTTATTATTTGAGCAGAACACTTGTGGGGGTAGAAAATAATTATTCTCCAATTGAAAAAATATGTTTGGCCTTAATTTTTGCTGTTCTAAAATTACGGCATTATTTGCTTGCCCATACTATCACTTTAATTTCAAGAGCTGATCCTCTTAAATATTTAATGTCAAAACCAGTATTATCAGGACGCTTAACCAAGTGGTCTATGATATTATTGGAATTTGAAATTAAATATGTACCTCAAAAAGCCATAAAAGGACAGGCATTGGCTGATTTCTTAGCTGCACATCCTATTCCTAATAATATGGAATTACCAGAAGATTTGCTTAATGAAGAGGTTCTTTCAATAGAAACTTCATCTTGGCAACTTTATTTTGATGGGGCAGCAAGAAAACGAGGAGCGGGGGCAGGCATAATATTCGTTACACCATCAGGAGGCTTAATTCCATATTCATTTTCTCTCTTAACATTATGCACAAATAATGTAGCTGAATATGAAGCTTTAATCATTGGCCTTGAAATTGCACTTGAAATGCATATTGATTGCTTACAAGTATTTGGTGATTCCCAATTAATTGTCAAGCAATTAAATGATCAATATATGGTTAAAAATGTTAACTTAGTTCCATATTATCAAAGAACTAAGTATTTAATGTCACAATTCCAAGACATTCAAATAAACCATATTTTTAGATCAGAAAATGATAAAGCTGATGCTTTAGCCAATTTGGTAGCATCTTTAACACTTCCTGATCAAAGGGATATACAAATTACTGTTGGGGAACGTCGTTTATTACCCCTGACTTTAAAACGGATGGAGGAAACAGATACTGCTAATGTGGTTACAGTTTGTGAAATTGAGGAAGATTCCGATTGGCGTCAGCCTATCATTGATTATCTTAAACATGGAAGATTGCCAACTAATCCTAAGAAAAGAGTTGAAATCAAGCGACAAGCTATTCGATTTGTCTACTTAAATGACACATTGTATAAAAGATCTTTTGATGGGATTCTTCTTAGGTGTCTCTCAAAAGAAGAAGCAACATATGCTCTTTATGAGACTCATTCAGGAACCTGTGGTGCTCACCAAGCTGGTCCTAAGCTTGCGGCACAATTAAAAAGGTTAGGCTATTATTGGCCAACTATGGTTCAAGATGCTATGAAATTTTCAACTAGTTGTAAAGTTTGTCAACTACATGGAGATTTCATACATCAACCTCCTCAACCCCTTCATCCTACAATTTTATCTTGGCCATTTGAAACTTGGGGTTTGGATGTTGTAGGTCCTTTTAAACCTCCATCCTCACGTTTACATAAATATATTCTTGCCGGAACGGATTACTTTTCTAAATGGGCCGAAGCTGTGCCTCTAAAAGAAGTAAGGGCAGAAGATGTGGCAAATTTTATTAAAAACCACATAATTTATCGTTATGGGGTTCCATCAAAAATAATATCAGATAATGCCCTATACTTTAAATGCAAACCAATTGCAAAATTGTGTGAAAAGTATAAAATCCAACATGGACGTTCTGCAAGTTATAATCCATCTGCTAATGGCCAAGCAGAAGCTTTTAATAAAGTACTTGGTAAAATTCTTAAGAAGATGGTATCAAAAAATAAAAGAGATTGGCATGATCGCCTCCCTGAAGCTTTGTGGGCTTATAGAACTACTGTCCGTACGTCTACAGGATGTACACCATATAATTTAGTTTATGGTTCAGAAGCAGTACTCCCATTAGAAGTTCAGTTACCATC
Source organism: Hamamelis virginiana (assembly GCA_017140935.1). Lineage (NCBI taxonomy): Eukaryota > Viridiplantae > Streptophyta > Magnoliopsida > Saxifragales > Hamamelidaceae > Hamamelis > Hamamelis virginiana. The sequence goes on along the minus strand of JAESVK010056779.1, from coordinate 525 downwards.
TCTTAGAATAGCCACTCAATTAACAATGCCAGATGAAAATGCAAAACTAAGATTGGCTGAACTTGAAGCACTTGATGAAAAAAGTAGCAGGTGCTTTCAATAAAAAGGTCAAATATAGATCCTTCTTAGTGGGTGATTTGGTTCTAACTGTAAGGAGACCCATAGTCATCACTAGAAGGACACATGGAAAGTTTGAATCAAAATGGGAAGGACCTTATGTTATTACCAAAGTCTTTCCTAAAGGAGCTTATGAGCTTTCCAATTCTGAGGGTAAATGCATATACCCTTGTGTCAATGGAAAATTTGTGAAGAAATTTTTTGCATAGATAAGTAATTTACTTATCTTGAACTACGTAAGGGTTGATCCCATAAAAAGGGTACGTAGGCAGTCTAGAAATTAAAATAGATGCAGCCACAACATAAAATAAAACAAAAATTTCCACCAAAGACATGTTTATGTGGCTAAACTAATTCATGTGCAAAAAAAAAAAAAAAAAAAAAAAAAAAAAAAAAAAAAAAAAAAAA
>JAESVK010056777.1:0-14295 GCA_017140935.1 Hamamelis virginiana | reverse complement strand
ATTCGAGGATGATTGGTCATGCTAGCACTAGTAACCAAACACCCCCCAAAGAGGAGAAAGTCTATAAATAAGAGTGTTTAACACACTCTAGGAGATACAGAAACCCTAGGGGCCGAAATTCTCCTCTCCCTCTCCATTCTTGCTTGCCACAAAGAGTTGTGGAAGACTAGAAAAGCTTTCGGAGTCTTGCTCTCGTGTGGATATGCTTTGGAGGTTTCATGCTTTTGAAACTCGAAGGATTCCTACACCGAAGAACACAATCAAGTGAGTTTTTATTTGCTTTGATTAACTGTTTGTTTTTATATACATGATCCTAATGCTTGAATCGATTCATATTGGTTTTGTGAACATGGATGTTTTTATTAAACGAAAAAGTTTTGTTTTACTCTCTTCCGCTGCGCATCCATGTCTGTGGTTTTTCACAGAACCTTTCATAAACAACCACCTAGGAGAATGGCCCCAGAAATACACCTTAAGGTTAAAGAGGAAATAGGCCGATTATTAGAAGCTAAGTTCATTCGGCCTGCCCAATATGTAGAGTGGTTGTCAAATATAGTCCCAATAACCGAAAAGAATGGGAAATTAAGGGTTTGCATCGATTTTAGAGACCTGAATAAGGCCTCACCAAAAGATGAATACCCCATGCCTTTTTTAGACATGCTGGTCGATTCGGTCGCAGGGTTCCAAGTAATGTCTTTTATGGATGCCATTCTGGTTATAACCAAATTTTTATAGCCGAAGAAGATGTACCTAAAACGGCTTTTAGGTGCCCAGGCAACATAGGCACTTTTGAGTGGATAGTTATGCCTTTCGGTCTAATAAATGTCGGGTCAACCTATCAAAAAACTATCGATGTGATTTTCCATGACCTGATTGGAAAATTTTTGAAGGTATATATCGATGACGTGGTAGTTAAGTCCACCGATATCGAAAATCACCTCATATATCTAAAATGTGCGTTCAAAAGAATGAGGCTTCATCACTTAAAGATGAATCCCTTGAAATGTGCCTTTGGTGTATCGGCTGGAAATTTTCTTGGATTTATAATCCACCAAAAAGGTATTGAGGTCGACCACAACAAAGCAAAGGCCATTCAAGATGCAAAGCCTTTCACATGTAAAAAAGAGCTTCAACGGTTATTAGGCCAAATTAACTTTTTGCGCTGTTTTATTTCTAATTGTGCTGGCAAAACGAGAGAATTCTCCCCACTTTTAAAGATAAAAACTAACGCAGATTTTAAATGGGAGAGGCACCATCATGATGCCTTTAAAGAAATAAAAGAATATCTCTGCAAACCGCCTGTCCTAATGCCGCCTAAGCCTGGCAGACCCTTGAAACTCTACCTATCGGCTGTAGATGGATCTTTAGGAGTTTTGTTAGCTCAAGATCAAGATAATCATCATGAGCAGGTTGTTTTTTTTTTTTTATTTAAGTAAACTTTTTAATGAATTAGAATGCAAGTATAGTCCTATTGAAAAATTATGCTTTTCCCTTTATTTTGCATGTATTAGACTTCGATATTATATGCTTCCTTTTGTTACATTAGTTATTTCTCAGACTGATGTCATTAAATACATGTTGAATCGACCTATAGTTAGGGGAAAAATAGCCAAATGGACTTTCATTCTGACCGAATATAGCCTACAATACGTACCACAGAAGGCTGTTAAGGGACAGGTCCTGGCCAATTTCTTGGCTAATCATCCTAATACAAATTTAGAACAACAAATCCTACCGGCTTTAGAGATAGGTATGATCGATTTTACCCCCTGGACACTTATTTTTCATGGTTCAAAAGCTAACCGGTGTGCAGGAGCAGGTGTAGATATCATTTCACCAACAGGCACAAGTACATGCCTATCTGCAAAATTAGACTTCGATTGTTCCAACAACCAGGCCGAGTATGAAGCTCTAATTATCGGCCTAAAGGTTTTACTCGAAATGAGGGTTCAAGCCGTAAAAATTAAAAGGGATTCCCAGTTAGTAATTAAGCAGTTAAACGGGGAATATAAGTGCCAGAGTGGGTCTTTAATAAAATATTATAATACGGCCAAAGAAAGTCTCTACCGTTTTTCTGAGGTTGAACTTATTCATATATCAAGAATCGATAATCGAGAGGCCAACGAGATGGTCCATATTGCCTTTGGTTTAAAAATACCTGTTGGTATTTTTAGAAGAACTATAACCATTGAAAAAATGGCTGAATCATCAGTTTTAGATGAAGACGGCCAAGAAATAGCAACACTTGTGATAGGAAATAAAGATTGGAGAACTCCTATCACCAATTATTTAAAAGAGCATGATAATAAGGCTGATTTAGGCCTAAAAAGAAGAGCTATAAGTTTTGTTCTTCTGAATGCTCTTCTGAATGAAGAGCTCTACAAACGAAGTCCAGACGGCCTACTATTTCTTTGTATCTCTCAAGAAGAAGCTATCAAGGTTATGGCTGAAGTTCATAAAAGGATTTATGGAGCTTACCAAGCCAGGATAAAGATGAGATGGTTGATACGCCGCTATGGATATTATTGGCCGAAATCCTTCCAGAATTGCATTAAATATGCAAAAGGATGCCAGGCTTGTCAGGTTCATGGGCCAGTACAACACACATCTACCGTACCCCTTCATCCAATTGTAAAACCCTAGCCATTCAGAGGATAGGCAGTGGATATAATTGGGAAAATCTACCATCTTTCATCTAAAAAACATGCTTTCATCTAAAAAACATACTTTCATTCTAGTGGCAACTGACTATTTCACGAAATGGGTCGAAGCCATTCCAATAAAAAGGTCACACAGGCCGATATAATTAAATGTATAAAAGAGAATATTATTCATCGTTTTGGCCTACCTCAAACAATCACGGCCGATCATGGGTCTGTTTTTACAGGAAGTAACGTTAAAGCATTTGCAGCCGAATGCAGTTTCGAAATAATTCAGTCTAAGCCTTATTACTCGCAAGCTAATGGTCAGGTCGAGGCTACTAACAAAATCCTCAAGGCTAATATAGCATAAGCGGTAGAAAATAATCCTAGAGTATGACATGAAATACTCTCAGAGACATTATGGGCCTATAGGAATTCTAAAAGAGGAGGAACTGGGATAACCCTATTTGCCCTAACCTATGGCCACGATGCCATTTTGCCTATGGAAATTACGGTCAAATCTATGAGAGTGGCCGAACAAAATAAATTGAATCCTCAGAATTATACTGATGCTATGATGACCGAACTTGAAGAGCTCGATGAGGTAAGACTATCAGCTTTGGATCATTTACAAGTACAAAAGAGAAAAGTGGAGAAAGCTTACAATAAAAAGGTAAGGCCGAAGTTTTTCAAAGAATGGGATTTAGTATGGAAAACTGTATTAACCATAGACCAAAGAGACCCTGCATTAGGAAAATGGTCTCCTAATTGGGAAGGCCTTTTAAAGTCTTCAAAGTTTTGAAAGGTGGTGCATATCTCCTACAATAAGAAGAAGGCCACGTGCACGACCAATCTATTAATGGCCGTTTTCTTAAAAAATATAGGCCCACAATATGGGAAGAGTATTACAAATATAATAGTCAACAAAATTCAAATGACGGCTGTGGACACCGCATTTTTACCAATTATTTTCTCATATATTTTTGAAAATGATCAACTCAAAGAGTGGGTCATTTGATGGGAAATTAGGCTTGTAAAGACCAGATTACCCAAATTATCTTTTTTAGGGAAAAGGGATAATTTATCATTTCATGTGTTCATTTGAATTGGAATCAATTCATTTGCATTGCATTTGACTTTTGAAGTGTCTTAGAACATCCTTGTAAATTTTCATGTCATTCTGATGATAGTTCGATAGGTAATTAGGGTTTTTACGACTTTAAGGGCATTTTCGTCATTTTTCTCATATAATTTTCGAATGACCTCCGAATTCGAAACGGATTGTTTCGTGAGGTTTATATGGATGTGGGGAGTATATTTGGAGTGTCAATTGAACTGTTGGATGGTTAGAATGGATTCGCCTAAAATCGATCCTACGGACGAGAATGAGTCAAATTAGGGTTTTATTCAAATTGACTGTGAATTGGTTGTTTTCACCAAAATCAAAGGTTTTCAAAATATGTTTTTAAGTATCAATTTCATAATAAAACCATGTTTTTTTTTTTTTGAAGTGGGTTGAGCCTAATTGATCAATTTTATAAGACAATGAATGGTCATATGGCCAATTTTGGCACAACCGAGTCAATTGGCTAGCTTTTTGCTAAAATCCTTGACCATGGTCAAGCATTTTTTATCCAAAACCCTTCTAAGAATGTGGAGGATCAAAACATGGTTGTTTTGATACCTAGATCATCGAATTTGGATTCAAATTGAGCAAGATATGGCAAAAATACGAAAATCCATTGAAAATATGGCAAATTAGGGAAAGTCACCATGGTGACCGTCCAGCCTAGGACGGCTAGCCGTCCAGGCCAGGACGGCCACCAGGATGGTCGACCCCATTTTGTCAGTTTGGAAAGTTTGGGACTTTCCCACCCATTTTGCCCGACTTTGTTTGATTTTTTTTGAATAAATTCGAACTTGTATCAGTTTGCAAACCCTAGGATGAATCATTCTAAACCCTAGGATGAGTTTTAGATGCATCAAATCCCAACTATTGAAGGTTTTAAACCCTAACTCTATAAATATACCATGATAAAGTTGAGAGGGGGGAGGGGAAGGATACACTTTAGAATTTCGTTTTTCATTCATCATTCTCTAGTAAACCAGAGGCTAAGAAGGGAGAGGGAGGAAGGACTCAAAGCTAGGAGCTTGAAGGAAGGTAGCCAAGAAGGAGATAGAAGGGTAATTGTTCGATCATAGCCTCGTTTCTTTGATTTTCCATGTAAATCCTCTCTTCCATGGTGGAAGTCTAGTTCATTTTTTGTATGAGATGAACTAGCTTCCATTCTCATGTGTTTAATATGTATGATATGGATAGATTTATAGTTGTTTGCATATGATAGAGTAATATTAGTTTGTGAATGTTACTTGTTTAATGCATTTTGCATGCTAGGATAGAATATAGTTCATTTTTTATACAGGATAGTAGTATATTTGTATGTTTAGGAATATGTAGGTCTGATTAAATAGTTATTTGTTATGGTTTTATATTAGCAAGCATGTTCAGGATGTCTTTCATTATTATTTTGTGTGAGTAAGTATGTTTAGGGTTAGTTTTGTTGTGATTTTATGTTAGTAATCATGTTTAGGATGTCTTTCATTATGATTTTATGTGAGTAAATATGTTTAGGGTTAGTTTTGTTATGATTTTGTGTTAGCAATCATATTTAGGATGTCTTTTATTATGATTTTATGTGATTAACTTGTTTAAGATAAGTATTTTGTTAGTATTTTATATAGGTGAGCATGTTTTAAGTAAGTGTTAATGTATCTATATAATTGTTGAAATCTTGTGGTATTCATTTGAGAATCATGTGATATTAATGATTATGTGGATATGTTGATGAAATATGTGATAAGTTTTGAGTCATTTTTATGCTTTTTATGATTATTTAAACACTTGGTGTGGGTTTGATTGTTTGAATATATGAATTGTGTACGAGGGAGCGTGCAAAGGTAAGTTCCTCCCCTTGTGTTTAGATTGATTGTTTAAGCATATTTTTATTTAGTTTTTGATATGTTTTTGCATGGTAATTTAGTCGAGCAAGTTAGATTGTATGCTAGGATGTTTATTTGTCATTTTCATGGATTAATAATGATTTTTAGGCTATTTTAAACATGTATTTAATTCTGTCCAGATTTGAATATATGTTTTAAAGTGGTTTAATTAACATTTTTAAACCATATTTTTGCATGATTCTTATAGTGTTTTTATAGCATATTCATGTAGAAAGCATGCTAGGCCATTTTCATGATTTTTTTTCTTTCTTTTCAAGGTTTTTCGAATGATTTAATGATCATTTTCAAATCTGTCCAGATTTGTTTATGTCCTTAAATTACTTCTAAAAATTATTTTAGGGCAAAATCCAACTTAGAAATATGCTTAGGTTCACCTAGTGGAATTAGTTTGCATTTAGGAGCATTTTCATGCATCGTTAGAATTGATTTCGTGCATATTTGTTTATTTTATTTAAATTCCAGCATGCATCGCATTAGTATTTTAGGATTTTAGACTAACTTTAGGGTTAGTTAGAGACCCTAGGTTTAGGAAGGTTACTTGACCTTCCCTTGGACTTTCTTTTGTTGTAAGAGTCATACTCAAATTCAAGTGATTTAATGAGTTTAAGAGTCCATCCTCAAGAGGGATTTTGAAATAATTTGTTATTTGAAAACAATTGATTTATTAAATGATTTCCTTAATATGTGTTGAAATGATTTTGGAATGAAATTCCATGGATAATGATTGATTTGAAAAAGAAGTTTAAATCGAGGTTTGCTTCTAAAAGATAAGTTTTATCTTTCAAAGTTTTTGAGTAGATTGGAAATTTTTTTATTATTGAAATGTTTTGTGCAAACAATTTTAAATGGATAAATACTCTCGAAGATAGAGTCTTGAATAAAGTCAAACACTTTTAGATGATATGATCGATTACAATAGGAGAGTCCTAGGGTAGTCGAACTACGTGGACTTTGATACTTGCTAGGTAACACTAGTAAGTTACGTAGGCGTTAATAGGGCTCAAGTCCGCCCTAGGATGTTCATGGGGTGTCCTAGGTTTTTAGGGTTTGTTTGTATATTTATTATTATTATTATTAGTATAGATCATTGCATTTATATCACTATTTTGTTGGTTGATTAGATTATTTAAGACTGTTTGCGTTAAGATTTTAAATAGCCCAAATAAATTAGAAGTCCTTTAATTAGGGCGAAGTAGGTGCCTACAAGTGAAAGCTTGGAACCTTCCCACATCGTAACCTAGCCCCCGATCCATCTTTGGTTCGAAGACTGTCTTTTCATTTAAATGGAGTTTGTTTTGTTTTATTGAAAATAAAATATTTTTATGGTTTCCTTATTCCTTAAAAATAAGGTGGTGACTCCTTTGTTTGTGTTTTCTAAAAATCCCTAATCACGCATAGTGATGATGTGGACGAGCAGCCCCCCGCAAAAAGGGCTGGTCCACAATGGCCTTTTGGTCGGGTAATGTATTGCATGAACAAAATAAAATCTGGTCAAACAGTATGAACAAACAAAAATCGGCTATAAGGCCGAATAAAACCATTTATTCATTATCATGCAAAGAAAGGAAAGTAGGAAATAATTTTGTGCCATGCAAAGAAAGGAAATTAAAAAAGAATGTACGATGGCCCAATAGCCGAAATTTTAACCATTAACCAAAATTGTTTGAGAATATTCATAAAACTGTTTTTGAACGGCCTGGTATACCTTTCAAGCTGGCGGTGATAGAGAAGGTTTTTCTTTTTCCTCGTGTTTTGATGAAGGACCAACTGCAGTTATTGTCGATTCAGTAGCTGTCACCACGCTCTCAGTATGGACCTCTGCAAGATCGACCACCTTCTGGGGGATCAGCTGCAAAGAATGCTTTAGAAGGCTCCAGCTTTCTTCATTCTCGATCATTTTTGCTTCGGCCCGCTGTTGTTTGAACTTCATGGCATCGACTTGCAGCACTTGGTTTTCATATCGGTCTGATAGCTCTAGAGTCGCCTCGGTCGATTTTTGGATCTGATTTTTGGTCTGCCTTTTTAGTTCCTTCATCTCCTCAATCGACGCCCGAGTATCTTTCACTTGTCTTTGGAGATTGACCAGCTGTTGTTCAAGTTCAACAATTCCCTTCTCCCCTTCAGACACTATTATTTGCAGCTCATCCGCTTCGGCTATTTCTGCCTCCAGGTTAGTTTTTGTTCGATCGACCTCCTCCAGAAACTTTCGGGCTATGTTGAATTCATTTTGTGCAACCTCGAATTCGAGGAAAAGAGAATCGACCTACACCTTCAGATTCTGAAAACTAGCGCAAACCCTGGGAGTGATATCAGGATTGGCCAAGAGAACACCCACGGCCTCCTTAATTTGTGTTTTTTTAGGGAGTATGTCAAAGAGAGACTGACCGATAATTGATTTAAAAAATTCTCGACTTTTATTAAGATCCGCCGATTTAGGGTTGGCCAATGAAAAAGATGAACCGCCTGCAAATATCAAAACCCAAAAATATTATATACCATATATCGGAAAGGCCGATCCAAAGATTGAAAATCGATCTGAAAGATTGATTACTGGAAGGCTTTCCCAGAAGGGCACGACCTCGAGCCAAAATGCCAACAGCATCCAGAGACGGGCTTGATTTCGGCTGAGCTGAAATAGGGGTGCTAGATTTAGACCGAGAAGGAACTTGGAACTCTTGCAGGGAAGACATTGGCCCTTTTTCCTTTTGAAGGAACCCTTTTGACTTGGCCTGTGGCAACCGAAGGAAAACCTTGTGGAGTCGCCGAACTTTTAGTGGCCGATAATGAAGCCAACAGAGTGTTGCCCGCAGTAGCAGCTTGCCGACTCCTTGTTCGGCCACTGGGCCCCTTACCCTTTACTTTAGGGTTATGAGCATTTTTGGCCGAAGGCCGAGTTTTTCTCTTGATGCCAGCTATTTGAGTTTTTACTTTTCCTTGATTTTCTTCTTCTTCTTCTTTCATTTCTTCTTCTTTTTTTGAATCGTCATCATCTTCAAGGATTGAACTTCTTGAATAACTTCATCGTTAAGCTTTGAATCTTCATGAGCTTTAAGCTTTGAATTTTTATGAGCTTGAATAAATGATGTGCGCATTGAAATTGCTTGATGAATGCTCCAATAAGTTATAACTTTGAATCTATGGAGACACAATACTCAACCACTTGTTAAATAAAAGGTATGGTTTAGTTATCATCAAAATAAGGTCAAAGACCTTAGGGCTAACAATCTCCCCATTTTTGATGATGACAAACCATAACTTTGAAATATAAATAGAGAGCAAGGCTCCCCCTCAATTTAGCACAACAAGCAAGGTTAAGTCAACATATTCAATAAGCAAGATACAAGCTCATGCATTCAAAGTATTCAAATATTTCTCCCCCTTTGTCATCTCAAAAATGTAATAAAAGAGAAGAGAAATAGGAGAATACAACAAAAAGAATACACAAACACAATAGGCACAATTACAATTCTATTGGTCTAACCATACCAAGTTCACGCCGAATTATGCAAAAACGATCCTCATGGAGAGGTTTCGTGAAGATGTCCGCCAATTGATTGTCCGTACTAACAAATTCTAGTTCAGCATCTCCCCTTTGCACATGGTCACAAATGAAATGGTGCCTAATTTCAATGTGTGTTTGTGCGTGAGTGCAAGCAAGGATTCTTAGAAATATTAATTACACTAGTGTTATCACAACGAATAGGTATGTGAGTGAAATGGATCCTATAGTCTTCGAGTTATTATTTCATGTAGAAGACTTGAGTGCAACAACTTTCGGCAACAATGTATTTCGCTTCGGTGGTGGAAAGAGCTACCGAAGTTTGTTTATTGCTAAACCAAGAGACAAGCGAGTGGCCAATAAAATGACAAGTGCCACTAGTGCTCTTTTGGTCAGTTTTACAACCGGCAAAATCCGCATCCGAAAAGCTAGCAAGTTGACAAGAGGAATGCTTAGGATATAACAAGCCTAAATCATGAGTCCCAACAAGATATTTGAAAATACGTTTTACGGCAAGCAAGTGGGATTCCATGGGATTGGCTTGAAATCTAGCACATAAACATACACTAAACATAATATCCGGTCTACTTGCGGTTAAATAAAGAAAACTACCAATCATACCTCGATACAATTTTTGGTCTACCTTCTTACCATTTTTATCAATGTCAAGCTTAGTTGTGGGGCTCATTGGTGTAGGACTAGACTTTACACCTTCCATGCCAAATTTCTTCAACATGTCCTTCACATACTTTACTTGATTGATCAAAATGCCTTCTTTGGTTTGCTTGATTTGGAGTCCAAGGAAGAATGTCAATTCTCCCATCATTCTCATTTCGAACTCATCTTGCATAAATTTGGCAAACTCCTCACAAAGAAGATCATTAGTAGCATCGAAAATAATATCATCAACATAAATTTGAATAATTAACATATCACTCTATTTAAGCTTTATAAAAAGTGTAGTGTCTATTTTGCCTCTAATGAAACCATTTGAGAGCAAAAAGCTAATTAACCTTTCATATCATGCTCTTGGTGCTTGTTTTAAGCCATAAAGTGCTTTAGAGAGTTTGTATACGTGGTTTGGAAAAATGTTATCTTCAAAACCGGGAGGTTGTTTAACATAAACTTCCTCCGTAATGTAACCATTTAAAAATGCACTTTTCACATCCATTTGATACAATTTAAAATCCTTAATACTAGCAAGAGCAAGTAGCATGCGAATAGCTTCAAGTCTAGCAACCGGTGCATATGTTTCATCATAATCAATGCATTCTTGTTGGTTATAGCCTTGTACAACAAGTCTTGCCTTATTCCTAATAACATTACCATCTCCATCCTTTTTGTTACGAAAAATCCATTTTGTGCCTATGATAGTATGGTCGTAAGGTTTAGGTACAAGTTCCCAAACTTTGTTTCTTTCAAATTAATTGAGTTCTTCTTGCATGGCCATAATCCAACTATCATCATTTTCGGCTTCATTAAAATTTGGGCAAATTCGATGAATAATCCCAAGTTTTCAAAATATTACGCCTATGAACTCGATCCAAAACTAATTATGCAAATATTTTTTTTGGACATAAATACCCTCCACTGAATTTGGTAATAACAATTAGACCATTGAAATGGTCAACATTTTTGTATGGTTTTCTTAAAAAAATATGAAGAATCCCCAATAATCAACACAATCCCCAATTTTGTGCATAATCCCCAATCCCCAATAATACAAAGAATCACCAGAATTACAAATAATCACCAATCCCCTGTATTACTAAGAATACCCAATTTTGTGAAGAATCCCTAATCCCCAAAAATAAAACATCATAATGAATACAAATCAAATCAGTTGCGTTTTCTAAAAAGACCAAATCAATAAAATCTAGTCTACTCTAATTAAGAAAACTTAATTAACAACTTAATTAAACCGCTATTTGTAACAGAGGTTTATAGTTTAGTAAAAAATTAAAAATTAGATCCCTTCATTCACTTCTCGACGATCTCAGCAAAAAGACATGATTCCCCATCTTCTCCTCCGACTAAGACCACCATCATCTCTGACCATACCGCCGTTAACGACCATTTTCGCACCCATTTCCTCCATTCTTACCGGATCAAACCCCCTTTTGATCCCCCACTTTTCGACATTTCACAAAACCCCAAAACCCCCAAACCCCACTGCACATATCTTCTCTTTCTCGATCTGTCTCTCTCTATTTCTTTCTCTCTTTCTCTCGATCTCTCTTTCTTGATCTGTCTTTCTCGCTACCATTGATTTGTAATGCTCTATCTCTATCTCTTTTTCTCGATATGTTTCTCTCTCTCTCGATCTGTCTTTCTCGATCCTGGTTTGGGGGTTTGGTAGTGTGGGATTTTCTTCCTCATTATTGGGATTAACAGGTGTTTTGGATCTTGGTTTTGGGGCCGCAAATTTTTGGTTGGAAGTTGTTGTTGACTTTGTAGAAATAAGACTCTCTTCAACTGGTTTCAGTCCCCAAACGCACGAATGTATGCTTATTGTGTTTTGTATATAGCCTCTATGTGTGTGTATGTGTGAGATAGAGAGAGAGAGAGAGAGATAGAGAGAGTCCATGAGCTTAAACCACCACTCTGATTGAGTTCATGGGTATCTCTGTTCTGTGACTGAGTTCATGGGTATATTTGTTTTGTGATTCTAATTCTGTTTGGTGCTTTGGTTTTGTTCCATTGAGCTCTTACAGGTTACATTTTCCAATTTTTTTATAAATCACATTTTTTATAAGAATTCTTCTCAACTTCTTTGCACTTTGCCTTTTGTTTGTGCATGTAAGTGTGTGTGTTTTTGTGTCTTTTGTGCATTGATAGTTCATACTATGCTTTCATTAAGTCATGTTTTGAATGTTCTGACAACTAGCTGAATAATGTGGTCTACCTAGAATCATACGGAAACAATTTTTCAGGAAATTTTCAGACAATGTCAAAAGATTATGTAGAATTGAATAATCATGAGTTAGAAATTAATAAAAAAAATTTAATAGGCTGTAATAGTCAGTGCTGCTGGTGCAATCGTTGTGGGATTTCCTGTATTGGTATGAATTTCACTTTATATGACTTTATTCCTTTTCAAATTTATCTAGATGTCACATTATAATTTATGACTTTTTTTTTAATATATTCCAAAGTTTACTTCATTAGTCATCTATGTCGAACAATATCTAGCAGGTATAAAAATGTTTACATAAGTTTTTGTTCTAATGTTGAGTGATTGAGTTTGTTTGGTCTAGTGTGAACCATAGACTTCATTCCCTTAAAAGGGAAGGTTGCTACCGGACAAAGAAGTCTAGAATTTTTTTTGTCTTATTCAGTGCGCTCCTTTTTTTTTTTCTTGGCTGGGCACTCAGGTAAGTGTTGTTTGGTTGGGCGATGCCATTGGGCGCAAAATGGCGCTGTTTAGGGGTGGCTAATTTTTTTTATTTGTGGGGCACTCAAGTTTATCTGTGTTTTGTTGCATTTTATGCCGTTTTAATTAAAAATGGCGTCGTTTAGAATCTTTGGGGTATTGGGTGGATAACGCTGAAGCGTGCATGGTTTGAGGTGATAAGATGGGGAGGTGTATATTTACTAAAAGGGGCATTTTTTTTTAGGTTATTTTGAGTGAAGTGTATAGGAATGAGATGGGGGTTTGGTGGTCTTTTGGGAGGAGGCATGCCCTGCGAGAACTGCACATGAGCAGGTTTCTTTCGCATCAAAGGGCGAAAGACAGAGAGTGAGAAGGAGAGAGGAGAGAGGGGAGTGAGAGAAGTGAAGTGCAGATAGAGAAGGAGGGGTGAGGGATATGGGGATGTCAAATGGCGACGTTTGGTTTGTGTGGCGAAGAAGCTTTGTCTGACGGTGGAATGGGCTACTTCTGCGATGGTTATGTCTTTGATCACTGGTGAAGGACAAAGAGAAAATGAGGGGTGAGAGAGTTGTGGGATGTCGAACGACGACGTTTGATTTGTGTGTTGAAGAAGCTTTTTCTGGCAGTGGTATGGGCTGTGTCGGCGAGGGTTATGTCTCCAATCAGTGGTTTGTGTCAGCATTTCTTCTTTTCCTTTTATTTTGTTTCTTCCATTTTTGTGCTCTGGGTTTCGTGGGTAGGAGGTTTCGGTTATTTGATTTCTTGCTCGAGATTCAAATGCCTTCTCTTTCATTTTTTCTTTAAATTTTGATTTTCTATTTTGATTTTTTATTTTGATTCGTTTGGTTTCTATTGTCGTGGTTCTATGATTTGTTACTAAACCTGCACATGAACTCATCATTTTATCTTGTAAATTTTAGTACAAAGCTAAATGCGTTTGTTAAGAATCAATTTTACTGCTTGCTGGTTCAGATTCTGACTTCTTGAATTCTTCTCATATATTTTTATGCTTAGCAATTGTGACTTCTTAACCAAGAAATAGAGTATAAAAAAATATAGCAATTGTTCTCTCTCCATTTGGAACTCAGGAGCAAAGTTTTTTTTTGCAGTAGTTGTTGATTTGGTGGGTGTTTGGCGCTGAATGGCGTTATTTTTGAGATGTCTTCAGGCAGCAATTATGACCTTGGTACAGTGTAGGCTGTCTTTGGTTGTCTTTTCGTCTAAGACTTAGTTGGTGAGGTTATAGGACCGTGTAGTTTGGGATGGATGGAGTATTGAGAAAGTTTCGCCTCATAGAGTGATGCTCTATCTGTTTTGTTTGTTGGGCGATGGGTTTGGGTTGTTTGTTTAATAAGGAGTAAAATATGGAAGAAGAGATAAAGTTCTGTGTGTGTGTTGTGAAATGCTGAGTGTTGTTGGTTGAAGTGTGTGATCTTCTTAAGGTACTTTCTCTCTCTTTTGTAGGTTTAACTAAAGTGTGTGTTCTTCTTGTTATGGTGCTTCCTCTATTTGTTGCTGGTTTTACTTTCTCTCCCTTTTATGGGTTGTTTCGTTTAATTAATTTGATTCAAAATATGGATGAAACCTGATTGGCTTGTATCTTATACTTTAGTTACACTACAAGAAAAGTTGGCTTTAGCAACCAACATTTAGTTAGGGTCGAAAAAATCATTGCTAAATGTTCCTTTAGTAAGGATTATTCATTGGTCCTTACTAAAAGTTTGATAAATTTCAAAATATCCTAATTGGTAATATTATTT
>JAESVK010056740.1:0-13456 GCA_017140935.1 Hamamelis virginiana | reverse complement strand
AATAAGAATGCAATTTCAGATTTCACAATAACTTAATAAAACAAGTAATGAAGAAATAACTTGAAATAAAGAGATAGAGTTAGAGAAATCAAACACAACGATTTACGTAGTTCAGTCTCCGCCTACATCCACGCCTCAAAAACTCCGTCGAGAGGTTTAATCCACTATGCAATCTCCTTCAAGGTGGAGAAACCTTTACATTTGCCTTCTTTCAAGATGGAAAATAACTCACCCACAAGAGTTTTCACAAAACCCTTACAACTCACAATACAAGATGATTGAATAGAGAGTATTACAAAGAATGCTTCAACAAGCTGATTTGTAATAAATACAAGAGCACTAATAACTTCTCAAATGATCAATGGATATAGCTCAAGAGATTTTTCAAAGAGAAGTGAGACTAATGAATGTTTGAGAGTAATGAATATCAAGACAAAATATGAGAGATTGACTAGGTAAGCAATAAATGAGAGTCAAGCCACCTTATATAGACAACTAGGGCCAAAATGGCCGTTTGAAACCCTTGGAGTCTGATTGGAGAAGATGGGGGTGGTTGGGGCTTATTTAATGCTTGATTAGCTATAAAGAGAAAGAGCCGTTTTGATGTTGCAAAGCCATTAGTCGACTAGGACAAGGTGGTTAGTCGACTAACAAGTCATTTTTCAAAAGGTTTTGGCTTCCCGGGCTCAATTAGTCGACTAGGCACTAAAGGTTAGTCAACTAGCTAAGCAAAACTCATTTTTAACATTTTTGGGTTTGTTAGTCGACTAGGCACAAGGGTGTTAGTCGACTACCAACTTAAAACACATTTGGAAAAATTTTCTGGGATCAATTAGTCGACTAGCTAAGGATCATTAGTCGACTAGTAATTTTGCAACTCAAACATGGCTATTGACCTTCCATTAGATGACTAGTAGAACAAGGTTAGTTGACTAGGAAACTATTAGTCGACTAGACCAGGGTGCCTAGTCGACTAACTTAGAATTTTTCAACACTGCCTCTGTACTTCACTTAGTCGACTAGGACTGAGGGTTAGTCAACTAGGGAAGTTGCAATGTCAATATTTCAAAATTCTTAAGTCAAAAATCGACATTAAACACTTGGGCAAGTTAACTAAGTGTTCCAAAATATTTTTGGTCAACTTGAAAACATTTTTAAGCATGAATGCTAACAATGAGATGAAAATAGTTTTCTCTTGAGCTATGCAACATTGAGCATAATAAAGAGCTTACAAAGAGTTCCTAATCACCAGGAGAGCAACTTGACTTCAAAAGGTCTTCATAAGCTTGAGCAAGTCTTCAAGTTGATCTTCAAGGATTGAACATCTTTGAATTGCTTTGACACTTGAAGCTTTGATCTTCATGAGCTTTGATTTGGGATTTGAGCGCATTTGAATTACTTGATGAATGATGATGAGTTCTAATAAGATGTATCTTTAAATATATAAAGATACAACACTTAACCACTTGTTAGATAAAAAGTATGGTTTAGTTATCATCAAAATAAGGTCAATGACCTTAGGGCTAATATATATATATATATATATATATATAGGCGGCCCTAAAATTCCTTCCCTCCTTCATTCTCTTCTCTCCTTAATTCTCTCCCTTCATTTTTATTGGTTTTGGTCCCACTTTAAAATGATATGACATTAAATCATTGGTCCAATTAATTAAATGAAATTTAAACTTTCAATGTTTTTTATTGAGGTGAGTCCCATTTAAGTTTCATTTCTCTCTCCATAATTAATTTTTGAGTAATGTTATTGAGCATTGCTATTCCACCAACCTTTTTCCACCCACCTCGCATGGACCAATGATCTTTATGATCTTGAAAAAAAAATAAAAATATTTCATTTATTGATGTGAATTAACCACACATCAAATGCTAACTAATAAGGTGGGTGAAGTAGCATTTTTTTTTTCCTTTTTATTTATTATGGATCTCATCTAATTCTCCCTCTCTCTCTTCTTAATTATATTTTGTTTTTATCTAAAAAATTGGTTCCACTTTACTTTTTACTTTTTACCCTTTGTGGTATTTTAAAACTTTTAGTTTTCGAATAATTCATCCAAATTAATTTTCTCCAATCTATTTAACACTTTTAATCATTCTTATTTATTAAAATATATATTCTAACCCTACAAATATAATTAAGATCAAACAATCAAAATTATTTAATCAATATACTTATTTTATACAATTATAATTTATTAAATAAAATCTTATTAATAAGTCCTGCACATTGTACGGGTTTGTGCTTGTGTGTGTGTGTGTGTGTGTGTGTGTGTGTGTGTGTGTATATATATATACACACACACATGGATGATACTATTAGGCCGGCCTTACGCAAAGTTGCGTAAGGTCGGCTCCATGTTGCCAATTTTAGATGACAGTTCGTAAAACTGACTGTTGGATTGGATGTCCCTCCTCTTTCTATCATGCCTACAAAAAATCACATTGATCTGACGGTTAGTTTTTGAAATATGTCATTGTGAAAATATGCAACTTATTTGTTCTTCAAAATATCACCATTTTTTTAACAGCAATTATTTCAAATACCAACCATCAGATCACTGTGATTTTTTGTAGGCATGATAGAAAGAGGAGGGACATCTAATCCAACAGTCAGTTTTACGAACTGTCATCTAAAATTGGCCATATGGAGCCGACCTTACGCAACTTTGCGTAAGGCCAGCCTTATAGTATCATCCATGTGTGTGTGTGTGTGTGTGTATATCCTGTATGTATGTTTGACTGTTTGAGTGTTCTTTTATTTTGGGGATATTTTTGGATTCGCAGTTACTCAACTGGGTATATTTGAAAATTGAAAATTTAACCCTCGAGTTATAGACTTATAGTTCTGCTCTCACATATGAATTGCATGTACTTTCTGGTGTCTTTGGAATTTCAGTATTTTGAAGGGTTTCTTTAAAAATCTTCCTTCTACATTATTTGGGTTCTGTTTGTGGATTTATATGTCTTTAATAAACTGAGAGCTCTGTAATTAAGTGTTTATTATTGTAGAAAACATATGGGATCAGACCCTTTACAATGCCTCTCATGAGATTTGCATGTACTGCCCTAGAAAGAGTTCCACTCACGCGGGCGAAGATCATTGAACATTTTATGCAAAAATTCAATCAAGATTTAGTCTTCTGTCGTGCTCCTGGGGATAATGATCTTACCAGTGGTGTCCTTGGTATGTATTTCATTTATACGTTGATGTATCTATTTCTTTATCCTATATTGATTCATGGTGTATTTGTTTGAATTTCCCTAATGTACATTGATTATTTTATTCTC
The DNA here is from genome assembly GCA_017140935.1 of Hamamelis virginiana. NCBI lineage: Eukaryota > Viridiplantae > Streptophyta > Magnoliopsida > Saxifragales > Hamamelidaceae > Hamamelis > Hamamelis virginiana. The sequence goes on along the minus strand of JAESVK010056740.1, from coordinate 10,150 downwards.
TATGGTATACTCGTGGGTGATATAGTTTGTGAAATGCGTGATTATGCTTTATGATGTGAACTGATATGTTATATTGAATTATTAGTATGTGATTATGCTACAGTGCTTCATAGTTCATAGCATTGAAATTTCAAACTTGATGTGTTGGTGAACTTTTGAATTATATATAGCATTTTAGCAATATGTTATTAGCATTATGCATTGTTGAGATATTGACACATTGACATATTGTGTTATTATAATTTATAAAGAATAGAGATACTTCTTAAAAAAAATTTAGAACTTTTAATCTTTTATAGGATTTGTTTCTATATATATATTTTTTAAGGTTTTTAATAAATAATAAATAATTATTAATTATTAATTAATATATTTATGACATCATGGTGACGTCACGGTTCAACCTGGTTGACCCGGCAGTTGAACCGGTTGACCCTTAACCCTGTAACTTTTCCGGTTCAATCAACTGTCCGGGTTTTAAAACATGGTGTGTATATATATATATATAGGAAAATTCTGCCATCAGGTGCACCTGATGCGACTTGCATCAGGTGCGCACCTGATGACCGTTGGATCATGCTCAGATTACTTGTCTCATTAAAACCACCCCACACGCGGATCCTTGCAAAGAGACCCGACCCAAGTGAATAGCCCAAATCCTTTCTGTTAGGTATACCATATGTATATGTTGGCTAATTCGACTGACAAAAGCCAGTGTCTGTGATTGAACTCAAGCCAGTAATCCCTGAAAGCTCAGTGACTACATCAAGCTCGAAAGTAACGCAACTTCTTGTTAACATCAAGTACTCAAGCTTGTTTTGTATTCCGTTTTGGTTTAAATTCCTAGGAAGGTAAGTTCGACTTAGTTCCTAGGTTGGCAATATGACCATAGGTGATTTAAAGTGCCCCAATCACCTAAGTATGATCCTTATATGCACATAGGTCATTTTCCATTGAAAATCTTTTAAAATTGGCTTATGGAACATTTTGGATCGATCCGGCTTTTTTGGTAGGATCGATCCTATTTGTGAACTGCAGAAGAGGATCGATCCAGCTTTCGTGCCCGGATCGATCCTAGATGCAGAGGACTTTGGATCGATCCGGTCATTTTTGCAGGATCGATCCTCTCGTATATTTTAGCCTATTTTGTTTCAAAATTCGAAGTTTCTCTCACTTTTTCACTATTTGAAACCCTAGGTTATGCTGCTACTATATATACCCCATCACTTGGTCATTTTGGGTGTGTGAAGTGATTTGAAAAAGCTCCCAAGTTAAAACCCTAGTTTTCACTTGCTTTTAGCTTCACTCTTACTTTAACTATGCATACTTAGTCTTTATGACTTTCTTTCATTGTCATATGCATAGTTCCTTATAGCTTAGCTATACAAAACCCCATACTTTGGTTTTGGTTAACGGTGGAGTTCCGTTGAACGGTGGATTTCCGTTGTGCATCGTGGATAGCGGTGTGTGGAGCTAGGTTTGTGGATTCAAACGGTGGAAGCACTGTGAAAGCTGCGTGGACTCGCAGATTGCTTGTCAAAGAAAGGGATTCTACTGGTTTGTGGATTCAAGCGTCTTTGTTGGTAGTCTTACCTTTCTTGTACTGTGGTGATTATTTCATAGTGATTTCTGTGCTCCCGAGGTTTTTTACCCGTTAGGGTTTTCCTCGTATATCTGGTGTTATATGTGTGATTGCTTATGTTTCATAACCATCAACTGATCACCATTTAATGACTGAGTAATTAAAAGCAACCTTTTTCATTAAGAAATTGTTTCCTCAGAATTTCAATTGGTATCAGAGCTGGTTCACTTGTAAGGTTTAAATACCTGAGTGTGTTCCTGTTTTTGAGGAAATGGATTTCTTGAAAGAAGGTGGCTCAAACTCAAGACCCCCTTTATTTGAAGGTTTAAATTATGCTTATTGGAAATCCAAAATGATGATTCACTTAAAGTCTATTGATGATAGAGTGTGGATGTTAGTTGAATCGGGTTGGAATCGTCCTACTGTGTTAAAAGATTCTGTTATCGTTCCCAAACCTATTGAGGAATGGGATAAATCTGACCTAGAAATGAGTAGCTGGAATAACAAAGGTCTTTATGCCATCTTTAATGGTGTATCTGGTTCAGAATATCGTAGGATAATGACATGCACCACTTCGAAAGAAGCTTGGGATGTCTTGCAAGTTACTCATGAGGGTACTAGACAAGTTAGAAAATCTCGCATTCAGATTTTAACTTCTAACTTTGAACTTCTTAGAATGGAAGATCATGAATCTTTTTCTGACTTCTATGCTAAGTTGAATGACATTGTTAATACCTCTTTTAATCTTGGTGAGGTTATTGCTAACAAAGTTGTTGTGAATAAAATCTTAAGGTCTTTACCTGATAGATTTCAACCAAAAATCACTGCCATAGAGGAGAGCAAAGATGTGGACTTGATTAGAGTAGATGAACTTTGTGGTTCTCTTCAAGCTTTTGAATTGACTTTGAGGCAACCTAAAAAGTCTAAATCTATTGCCTTAAAGTCTGTTAGGGAAGATAGCTCTATTTCTGATGATGAGTTGAATGTTGATGATGAGGATATTGCTCTTTTTGCTAAGTTCAAAAAATATCTCAAGTTTAAAAAGGGCAACTCCTCCAGACAAGGAAATTTCAACAAGTCTGGATCTTCGTCCAACTCTACGGTCAAAAGATCTCAACCTGTGACCAATTTTAGGAATGAATGCTTTAATTGCCATAAACAAGGTCATAGAGCTGCTGAATGTCCTGAAAAGAGTAAGAATAGATCTAAAAATCAAGCTAATTGTGCTACTCTTAATGACAATGAGGAAGAAGTGAATGAATCAGACATTGATTTTGAAGAGTTTGAAAATTTCACTGCTTTTGTTGTGTCTTCTGTTGACTTGAATAACATTGTTGAATTAGGTGAGCCATCTAATGGTAATGTTGAGTCTACTTCTGTTATAATTGAATCTCATGAATTCTCTGAATCTGAAGAGGATAATAATCATGCTCTTGAACAAGATAATTTGCAGTCTGCTTTTGATGAATTGTTTGATGATGCCATGAAACTTAGAAAGAAAAATGTTAATTTGGCCATTAAGCTCAAAAATCTTGTTAAAGAAAGAGATTCATTGAAGCATGATATCACTGTTGCTGATTCAACTGTTTCTCAATTGAAAGGTCAAGGAGTTACCTTTTCTGAAAAACTTGTTTTGGTTGAAAAAGAAAATTCTGTGTTGACCAAAAGAGTTAAGTCTTTGGAAAGTGAGGTTTCACTTAAGTCTGAAAAAGAGAAAGAGTATCTCTCTCTCATTGCCAATCTCAAATTGGAACTTGATAATGCTTGTCATCTGAGAATCAAACTTGACAAAAGATCGGATCAACTCAATCAATTGTTGGGTACTGTTAAGGGTAATTCTGGCAAAGAAGGGTTAGGTTTTAATTCTCAAGAGGTTAAAACCTCTAATGTTCATATCGAAGCTCCAAAAGCTAAGATTGACAAAGGCAAATCTCCCAATCAATTCACTCCTACTTCTCGTAGGTATGTTGCTCCCAAAGCCTCATTTGTTCCTATTTGTCACTATTGTGGTGTCAAAGGACATATTAGACCCAATTGTTACAAACTCATGACTTTTCCCAAGAAAAACTTCATAAGTTATCATAATGGGAGTGTTAAAAGTCAAATTGATACTTTGTTAAGAAAATCTCAAATGTTGAATGAAGAAGTCAAGAAATTGACTAATTCAAACATGAATTGGAGGAGGGGTCAAGAGGTTAATGATTCTAAGGTGAAATCCAAGGTTGTGTCTAACCACAAAGCTAATTCTAAGACTAAGGAAGTTTGGGTTAGATCTTCGAATCTTAGATGTATGGTCATATACACTGCTTTGCACGCACAAGATAATTCTCAGTGGTATTTTGATAGTGGGTGCTCTAGGCATATGACTGGTGACAAGTCCCTCTTTGTTCATCTTGACTCTTGTAAGGGTGTGACTGTTACTTTTGGTGATGGGAGTAAGTCAAACATTGTTGGGAAAGGAATTGTTCAAGCCCCAGGCTTTCCTAAACTTGAAAATGTTTTGTATGTTGATGGTCTTAAGGCTAATCTGATAAGTATTAGTCAATTGTGTGATGATAACTTTGCTGTCAGTTTTACTAAATGTTTATGTACTGTGTTAAATGAAGATGGTAAAATTATCATGCAAGGTGAAAGAACTTCTGATAACTATTATGGTTTACTTGCTAATACTTCTTTAAAGTGTAACAGTGCTAAAGTTGATGATATTGAACTGTGGCATCAACGTTTAGGTCATTTGAATTTCAAAGATCTTGATAAGCTGATAAACAAAGAACTTGTCAATGGAGTGCCTAAACTTGCCAAGATTTCAAGTTCAAGTGTTTGTGGACCTTGTAAAAAGGGAAAACAAACTCGTGTGTCTCATAAAAGGACTAATGTCGTTAGTACATCTAGACCATTGGAATTAGTTCATGTTGATTTAATGGGTCCGACGAGGACAGAGAGTCTAGGTGGAAAACGTTATATCCTTGTTGTTGTGGATGATTTCACTCGTTATACTTGGGTAGCCTTTTTGAGAGAAAAATCTGAAGCCTTTGATAAATTCAAGGCTATTTGTCTAAAGGCTCAAAATGAGAAAGGAAACACCATAGGAAAGGTGTTTAGACTTAGAAGTGATCATGGTCGTGAGTTTGAAAACTCCGAATTTGCTGAATTTTGTGATGATCATGGAATACAACACGAATTCTCTGCTCCTAAAACTCCTCAACAAAATGGAGTTGTTGAAAGGAAAAATAGAGTTATTCAAGAGATGGCTCGTGTCATGCTCTTAGGGAATAATGTGGCCAAACACTTTTGGGCTGAAGCGGTTAACACTGCTTGTCATACGGTTAATCGTGTTTATGTGAGGCCCGGTACCTCTCAAACTCCCTATGAGTTGTGGAAAGGCAAGAAGCCTAATCTTAAATACTTTCGTGTTTTTGGAAGTAAGTGCTACATTTTGAGAGATAGAGAAAATTTGGGGAAATTTGATTCTCGTAGTGATGACGGGATTTTCTTGGGTTATTCTATGAATAGTAGGGCTTATAGAGTCTTTAATCTTAGGACATCTACTGTCATGGAATCGATTAATGTGACTATTGATGATAGTCAAAACACTCCTCGAGATGAATTGGTTGATGAGGAATGTGATACCCCAAATGTTTCAAGTGTTGAGGATGATTCTGTTCAAATTCTTGATTCTCAATCTTCTCTTACTAATCCTACTTGGGTTCAAAAGAGACACTCTTCCACTGACATTATTGGAAGTGTTGGTGAAGGTGTGAGAACGCGTAGGCAGATTCAGAATGAGGTAAATCATCTTTGCTATACCTCTTCTTTTGAACCTAAGAATGTGAAAGAGGCACTAACTGATGAAAACTGGATTCTTGCTATGCAAGAAGAGTTAGGTCAATTTACTAAGAATGATGTTTGGGATTTTGTACCTAGGCCTTCGAATAAAAATGTTATAGGTACCAAGTGGATTTTCAAGAATAAATCTGATGAGAGTGGTATCATAATTCGGAATAAGGCTAGGTTAGTAGCTCAAGGATACACTCAAGAGGAAGGTATTGATTTCGATGAAACTTTCGCTCCTGTGGCACGTCTTGAGTCTGTTAGACTTTTACTATCCATTGCTTGTTATTTGAAGTTTAAGGTTTATCAAATGGATGTTAAAAGTGCTTTTCTGAATGGATTTTTAAAGGAGGAAGCTTTTGTTGAACAACCAAAAGGGTTTGAGGATCCTCATTATCCTAGACATGTCTATAAGCTGAAAAAGGCTTTGTATGGTCTGAAGCAAGCTCCTAGGGCGTGGTATGAAAGACTTACCACTTATCTAGAAGAGAAAGGATTCTCTAGAGGGGGAGTAGACCGTACCTTGTTCATTAGGACTGTCAGAAATGTGTTTGTGGTAGCCCAAGTTTATGTAGATGACATCGTTTTTGGGTCTACTTCAAGTGAGTTAGCTCATGCGTTTTCTGAGGAGATGAAATCTGAATTTGAGATGAGTATGGTAGGTGAACTCACTTGCTTTCTAGGTCTTCAAATTCGTCAACTTAGTGATGGATTGTTCATTTGTCAATCTAAATATGCTAGAGAGTTGATTAAGAAGTTTGGTCTTGAAAGTGCCAAACATGCTCGCACTCCTATGAGCACTACCACTAAGTTAGGCAAAGATTTGAGTGGTATTGATGTTGAACATACTTTATACCGTAGCATGATAGGTAGTTTGCTGTATCTTACGGCAAGTCGTCCAGATATCTCTTTCAGTGTAGGTGTTTGTGCTCGGTTTCAGTCTTGTCCCAAAGAGACTCATTTACATGCTGTTAAACGCATCATTCGTTACATTTGTGGGACATTGACATATGGTATTTGGTATTCTTTTGATACTAATCCGAACTTGGCTGCATATTCTGATGCCGACTGGGCTGGAAATGTAGATGATCGAAAGAGTACTTCAGGTGGTTGCTTCTATGTTGGAACTTCTCTTGTTTCGTGGCACAGTAAGAAGCAAAACTCCATATCTTTATCTACTGCCGAAGCTGAATACATAGCTGCTGCAAGTTGTTGCACTCAGCTTCTTTGGATGAAACAAATGCTTTCTGATTATGGGATTTTTGAATCTGATCTTGTCATATACTGTGATAATGAAAGTGCTATCAACATCTCGAAAAATCCTGTTCAGCATTCTAGGACTAAACACATAGACATTCGTTATCATTTCATTCGAAATCTTGTAGAAGATAGCGTCCTGTCTGTTGTGTATGTTCCTACTAAATCTCAACTCGCTGATATTTTCACAAAACCCTTAGATGGTCTTAGGTTTGAATATCTTCGAAAATCTTTGGGTGTTTACTCTATTGATTGAGTTCTAGTTCTTTCTTCCGTCCGAAACGACGTTAAACTACCTTGCGTCCGCAAAGACGTTAAACTATCCTTGTAAGGAACCTCTGTGGTTCTTTCTCATTAGGTATCTTATTGAGGGGGAGTTATTGTTATGAATGCATATTTTCTTTTGTTTTATTTTGTTCTTAATAGTTTATTTGTCAAAAGATTGTTGGGTTCATATCACTTTTTGAGCATATGGTTGAATGCTTTTGATTCATGTTAAACCTTGTTTATATTCGAAGAGTTAGCTTGTTATCTTGCTTAACATGAATTCTATCAATATTTTCGCTTAAATGTTTTCATGATATCCTTCTTTCTAAAAATATTTGATGTCATGAGTTGACCGATAACCGAAAGCCTCTTCTAAAGCCCAAACATGCTGTGCCAATGTTTGCACCTTCTCACCTCCTTCGTCTAAAGTATTTCTTTCTATTTGATGATGAGCTCCCTGTTACGTTGTTATTGCTAGTTCAAATTTTTCTTACAACTTAAAAAAATATGAGAAAAATTATTCAAAGGCCAATGAAAAGACTCATTCAAAGAAATATTATGTGAGAAAAGGCAATTTGTCAATTTGCCATGTTATTGAAGGCACAAAAGTGCTATGATAATGAAAAGAGCCAAAAATTTCTCAAAGTTGTATTTGAAATACTAGCCTGTTCGAATTGATTTTGAGCTCTTGTCATTTCTTCTCCCTAATGCATGTTTGAAATATCAAAAAATATAATTTCTCATTCTTGCTTATTAGAGGGCTTTCACTTGTCTTCAGAAGTGAAATCGGTTGGTTTGACTCTCATGACTTCAAGTGGTTTTTGTTAATGAAGCTTATCATGGGTTACATTTTTGAGAAATTGAATGTTTAGAGTGCATGTTCTTTAAGTTTATTGCATCTCTTGTTTATAACCATGGTTTAAGTTGTTTCATTCATTGTTGCTAATGACTCAATAGGTAAAAATGTTCCCTTGTATTTTCTTGCTTTAATTCAAGTGTTTCTCAAAACAAAACAGGGGAGGATCGATCCAGTTTATTTTACCAGATCGATCCCCTGATCAGAGTGTTTTGGATCGATCCAGCTTATTTTACCAGATCGATCCCCTGCTCAGAGTGGTTTGGATCGATCCAGCTTATTTTACCGGATCGATCCTCTGATCAGAGAGGTTTGGATCGATCTTGAAAAATTTGCCGGATCGATCCTATTCTCGGGATTTTTAAATTTCTGACTCTTCTCATTCCCGCGAAGCATATATGTTTGATTTCTTTTCTTTGGTTTTTTCTTATGCTTTCATAACCGTCTCTCTCTCTCTTAGAACCTCTCTACTCCCTTGCATTCTCTCCATTTTTCTTGCCCTAGAATTGTTAAGTTTGGGTTTCAATGGCTTTCTTGGGTATTATTGCTCTCTTGGTTCTTATGGTTGGGGGTGCTAGTTCCTCTGGCACTAGTAAGCGTGCCCGGACATCTCGTGCATCCTCTTCTCGGGCTGGTACGCCTCGTCGGGGTCGTGGTTCTCGAGGCCGTGCATATCAGGATATTCCCAATCCTGACCTTGGTGACTCTCCGCCTGCGTCACCACCTAGGCCTGCTTCTCCTGATCCGTGGGTCAATCGACCTATTACTTGTGAGCGTCAGGTGGACAATATCAGTCTTGGTGTGGATAGTCATATCATTCGGCGCCTTGACTCATACGGGTTAGGTAAATTCTTTGAGCCGATTGATTTTTACGTTCCTGAGCTTGTTCGTGATTTTTATCAGTATGCCAGTGTTGTTATCTCTGGTGAGGATGCTATTCACTCTCAGTTTCGTGGTTCTGCTATTACCATTACTCCTGGGAGGATTGGTAAATATTTGGGTTGCTCTAGGCCTTCTCGACCTCAGTATCCTCATGCTGCTGGCAAAGGGCCTGCAACTGACTTCCTCATTCATGAGTTGTATGTGCATCCTACTGATTACAAGACTAAATTTGTTCAAGGTTATCTTCATGAGGAGTACAGACTGCTAAACTTGATTGTACGGTGGAACTTAGTTCCTATGGGTCACCGTTTGCATTTTCATGAAGAGCGTGCTCAGTTACTGTTTGCAATGAAGAGTGGAAGGTCCATTGACTTTCCTAAATTGATCTTTGACTGCATGCGGAAGACTGTGACGTCTCATGGTCATACTTCAGCTCTTCCATTCGGGGTTATGGTAACCCGTATGTGCCTTGAGGATCCCATTCCTGTGAATGTCTCGGATTCTCGTATTCCTCCAGTTCCGGGTGCTATCACTGCTATGTCATTATCTCGGAGTACTGCTACTTCGACACCGGATCCTGAAGCACCAGTACCTACTACTCGTTCTTCACGACGGCATGCCACTTTGGACTCTATTTCGGCACAGCTTCGTCGTGTTTTTGATTCAGTGAAGGCCCTTACCGATCATCAGATTGAGATGAATGAGATTCAGGTTCAGATTCATGATCGTGTTCAGCGCATTGAGCGTCGCCTTCGTCTGCCTACTCCTTCAGATCCACCAGTTGTTCGCCATCCGCTAGTACCTCCTACTGAAGAGGAGTCGGGTAGTGAGTCTGGTTCCGAGGATGAGTCTGGGTCTAGTGGTGATGAGGCTGAGTGATTGGTCTTATGTTTCATGACTTTTTGTATTCCCTTTGTCATTCGTGACAAAAAGGGGGAGTAGTAGTGTGGTTTTTAGTGTGGTTTTTAGTCGTTTTAGTTCCTAGGTTGTTTTCTAGGTTGTTTGTTGGGTTTCATTTTGTTAGTTTTCATTTTCAAATGCTGTATTGAATGAATTGTATGAACTGTTCATTTGATGAAATGAAATGAAATCTGTTTTCTTGGTTAATTGTTTCTATGAGCATGATGTTTTCATAATTGTCTTAATGGTTAATTGTTTCTATGAGCATGATGTTTTCATTTAATGCTTGATTGTATTAATGCTTATATAACCTGTGTTTTTCAAATCTTTATTCCTTCACGAGGTATGGTTGTTTAACCTGTGCAGAAAAACAGGTTCAAGTTCTCAAGCCTTAGAATAGGTTGGGTTTCTTTTGTTTTTGGGGTGTGCTTGAGTGTTTTATTGTACAAGAGAGGAGGAGATTCATTTCGCATGTTGAATGAATCGGTTTTCGTTTCTTGTTTTTGTTCTTATTTGGTTTTGTCATCGAATTGCCAAAGGGGGAGTTTGTTAGGTATACCATATGTATATGTTGG
>JAESVK010056739.1:0-10435 GCA_017140935.1 Hamamelis virginiana | reverse complement strand
CCTCGTATTATTCTCAAAGATATAATTCATATAAGTCTTTGGCCAAAGCAGTTGGGAATAAGAAAACTGTTTCTTGAGTATCCCAAGGTTGAATTTATATTTTGAGAATCACATACAAAATGTTAAATTAGGGTTTGACATATTATCCAATACCCAAGTAATTTAACTAAGGCATTGTTTGATGGAAGGATTGAATTGTATCTTAATTGTAACTGAAGGGTTCACTGTGTTATGATTAACCTTCACACAACCTAGGATGTGTCTTGACATATTGCTAGATGTCACTCAGGACTAGTAGAGGCCAAAGAGAAATTGATTTCTCAAAAAGGAAATTAGAAGAGTTCTAATTTGAACCTTAAATAAAAGTAGTTTTATTTGAAGGATAATATATTATCCTAATTCCTACTACTAGGTTGTTATGAACCTAAGAGGTCACACACATATAGTTTGTAGCTTCATTTAAAGAAGAAGAGAGAATAATATGCAAATATTAATTAACTAGAATTTCAAGTTTTTGACATTTGAAATTTGAAATTTGAAATTTGAATTTTGAATTTTGAATTTTTTGAAATTTGAAATTTTGAAATTTGAAATTTGAAATTTGAAATTGCCATGAGATGGCAAGATAATTAAAGAGTTCAAATAGTTAATTGAATTTCAAGTTAGTTGAAATTTAAATTTGAAATGGTTTCAAATTTTAGATAAGATGACAAATAATCTATCATTGCATTTATATTTTGAATTTGATTTATTTCAAATTTGAAATATGGTTATCATCTATCTAAGAGAGCTAGCACTCATAATATAGATAGACAAGAGGGGGCCGGCCATGCATAGTAAAAAAGGATCAAAAGTGTTTTGTGAAAATTCCCTAGCAATCTTCTCTCTCTCTCTCATATCTTGGAGCTTGCAACTAGTGTGGATCAATCTTGGAGTCCTTCATCTGCTTGGGGCTGATCTACAATCATTTAATCCTACTCTTAAGGCTATCAATGTAAGTTGTTTACATTATTTAAGTATTGATTTATAGCTTATACAATCATCATGTGATCTTGGTTTATATTCCATGGAGAGAAAAATTTTTATTCCGCATATTTCCATGGGATTCTTTAAGTCCCGTCTCATTTAATTTGTCTTTAAGTCCATAATCATCCATTCTAATTACACAATCGCATTGCATAAAATAAAGGCAACATATATAAAAAGGAAATGATGGTGATGGTATATAATTAATTAAAGTCATATTATTATTATTAGCTCATAACAATAACAATATCATTATTATTATTATCTCATAACAATAATAAAGTTCTTTTAAATCTCATTTAAAATAAACCCATCATATCTCATATGATAACATTAGTGTCTTTCCTTAAGTAAAACTCCTAATTAACTCAATTTGGGTTTTAAATAAATAGAATTTAATTTGAGAAATTATTCTCACCATTCGTATCATGCATTTAACACTTTAATATGCATAATAGATTAATCATCATTAACCTATAAAGAAGGAGTTAAATAATAACTCAAAACCAAAATTCTAGAAAAGACACAAACCCAGTTTTTCAACAAAACTAAGAATTCAACTACTGTTTTGGGACTAAACTTTCCTATATTAAAACTAACTTTTAAAATGTGACAATACTCTATTTCACAAGGATTTTTAGTCCTCTTTCAAATGGCATAGGTCTCATTTAGTGATTCCAACGTTTGGTATCACTTTAAAGCATTTTGTGATGCTAACTCCAAACTTTATCAGATTCTGGAATTTGCTCACAAATGGCTTTATATGGCTTAACCTAGAACAAATTAAGGCATGGGAACACTTCAATTCACTAGGTTTTTCAGTCCACTATTCAATGGCAGGAGTCTCATCACTTGATTCCAACGTTTGGTATCAATTTAAGGCATTTTGCGATAGGGAGTCAGAATTTCCAGATTTGACTCCTAATCACAAAAACCTTAATGTGGCTAATCTAGGTCATAATAAGTCATGGGAACTCTTCCTAAACTTAGTTAAGACCTAATATTAATGAAGTCAATAGGTGGCAAGCTTCGAAAATCCCAAAAACTATTTTTCATAGATTTTACAAAAGCTTCATGGTTACTGCCCAGAAAAACAGCAACCCTGTTTTAATTTTAAAACGATTTTAAAATTAATTCAAACAATATATAATTTTGCCAAAATGTTTTTAACATACTTATATATCATTTAGAAACATCCCTAAATGTTTTTAAGCAATTAAAAACAATAACTCATCACATGAATTGCACAATCTCTCAAGAACACTAAAATTGTTTTATAAAACACTTTTTCATCAAACCTATTTGTTCTTCATTTTTAATTTTCAAAAACAATTAAATTTATTTTGAAAACTTGATAAACTATTTATAAAACATATGAAGAACATAATATCATGAAAAACAAAATAAAAACAAGGTACACTAGGGTTCCAAAACCATGTAACCGTGAGGTGTAGTGGGAGAGAGAGAGTGTGCTAGGGTTTAGGGTTAGGGTTAGGGTTTTTCAACCTTACCTAATCCTACTCTTTTAGGGTTTCCATAAACACTAAATATGCTGCAATATTTCCTAAATCAAAATTATTTAAAAATAAGAAAGAATCAAATCATAATAAGAAACTTTCCTAAATCAAATAATTTCAAAATATAAACTAGGGTTTTCAAAGATTTGACAATTAGGGATTCCTAATACAAATCAAGAAACCTACCTATTTTGGTTTAGGGTTTCTAAAACCTAAAACCAGCCACCATTGATGTTCCAATTAGGGTTTTGTAGGAAACCTAATCACCATTGTTAGCCATTAACAAAAAACTCCATTAATGCACAAATTTAAATAACTTTAAATCATGCTATTTACAAACATCAAGAATCAATATTTAACAATTTAAAAATGATTAAGATTCATGCAAATACAATTTAGGGTTACTAAACCCTAATAGCCGAATTGATGAGGGGAGAATCCCCATGAAACCGTGATCCCCAAGTGGGTTTCCAAAACCCTAAAACCCATAACAAGTCATGATGCATTCTAGTTTCCAAAATCAAGAAGATTTCAAAACAAGATTATCATCCATCCATTCTAGGGTTTCTCAAACCTTAAGAATCATCCATGGATGATCAACATATGGTTTCTAAAACCATAATCATCAAGGACAAATGTGGGAGAGAGAGGAGAGAGAGAGGCCGAGCTACACATGGGGTTTTTGTCAAAACCCTTGAAGCAATACACAAAGGGGACTAAACCCCAATGGCTGAAACCTATAGGGGACTTTCCCCTTTGATCCGAAACCTCCATAGGGTTTTAAAACAAACCCTAAGTGCCATTTAAAAACAAAAACAAATAAGATTCATCAAGAACCCTTCCATGGCCGAATTCATATGTGGGCTTTTCATCAAACTCTTGAAGCAATACACCAAGGGGCTGCCCCTTCAAGGCCGACTCATAGAACCCTTAGAATACTTCCATAGAACACTTCTATGAAGTTCGAAGGGAAGCCATTGAGTGGTTTGAACAAAACAAGCAAAACAAGAAAACTTTATAAAATTTTCTGCAGAAAAACTGGGTTCTGTCCAGTGGCTGTTTTGCCTCCAAACGCTGCCTCAATGGCTTGTAAAAATTCCAAAATTGATATAGAAACGTTCTATATTGAGTCACGATTGAAACAAGACCGACCTCATGCGATTTGGATATGTTTTGATCAAGATACAAGCCAAACAAGTGGGCATGCTCCAGAAAAACGGGATTCTGGGTTTGTTCATCAAAAACCCTTAAAACTTTGATTTTAATAAATTATACCCATCAATAGCCATCATCATATTCATGATCATGTTTGAGTTGGCTCTGATACCACTGAAAGGAAGTGATACAAGAATCGCAGCGGAAGAAATACATCGTATAAAACTTTTTATAAAATGATTCTCAATCACAACCATGCCAAGATTCAAACACAAACATAGAATCATGAATATATATATACAAGTACATAAAATAAACATATTTAAAACATACTTACTTGATCATTGCCTTTGATGTAACCTCGATCGAATCCGAGCTCCAAAAGTATGGAAGCCTCCAATGCTAGTCCACACGAACACAAAACTCCTCGAATCCCTTGTATCTTCACAACCCTTGAAAAGATCACAAGCTAGAGAGGGAAGAGTGGAGAGGACGGCTAGGAGAGAGAGGCTCACCATGGAATGTCTAGCCCTAATGCTTGTAGCATCATATTTATAATCCTCTTTTCTTTTAATGATGTTTGGTTACAAGTGCTAGCTTGACCAAACACGATATAGAATAACAATATCCTAGTTATGTCTATCCTTGACCTCTTTCTTATTAACCTTTAATAATAAGAGTCATACATATATAAACTAGAATATTCCCCTCCCAATAATTCAAGAAGATCACTTATGTTCTTATGTGTGTGACCCATTGGGTTCACCCCAACCTAGTAGTGGCTTGGGACATCTCATGTTCCCTAAAATAGAAAGTTTCTATTTTTTGTTCAATTGGAACGATTCCAATTTTTCCCTCAATGATAACACTTATCATTAGGCCTACACTAGTCATGAGTGACATCTAGCAACATATCATGACGTACCCTAGGTTTGGGCAAATAGTAGAACTATGTGAACCCTTCATGTTACTTAATCCTTCATCCCCTAATGTCACTGTTAAGATGATCGGGCATGGTTATTAAGTCAAATCCTATCTTAACAACTTGTTATATGTTCTACAAAGTATAATCTCAATAAGGTGAATCTCGTGAAACTCTTTCACAATTCACCTATCACTGTGGCCACAGATTTCACATTGAGAACTATCTTTGTGAAATAACCCTGACATTCTCTTTCATCAAAGATGAAAGTGATGATTCCTTCTTGTGCACTCATTTACCTTCATACATAACCCTACTAGAGCCAATGAGTACCGATTACACCCATATGGTTAAGGATATACGAGATACTATCAAACTCAAGTGACCTATGCATAAGATAACTATGGTGCCTCAGGTCTAAGGATTATGATCGTAACATAAGATTATTCTTTTGACTTAAACTCCATAAGAATATTCTTGATGATCAAGTTCAGTGTACATGTTCTCTAACATGCATCCACAGATTAACTATAGTGTCACTACACTGATAGGAAATACTACCTATCCCCCCATTAGAGCCAGTTTAAATCTATGCTACTCTTAACGGTTTATTAAATATCCAATTTAATAAACCTATGAGCAGGAACTTCTTTTAAGAATAAATGTGTATGAGAAATATGAGTCTCCATATCTCAACAACTTGAAATACATATTTCTCTTATCATTTATTCATGGACCTTATCATATATATTTAAATATATACGACAAGTTATACCTTCAAATTAATATAATATGAAATTTATATGCCCTTTAGGATTGGTTTTAGGGCATACCTCTAACAGCCACATGCCACTGAATATCTCTCCAAGTCAAAGAAGAGAAGAAGATGATCATATCCTGAATTGAGCGACGCTCTAGAAACAAAAGCTTACGCGAACAATAGTTATGGGACAAGTGATTGGGCCCATCACAAGGAGTGATCAGCTTGAGTCTCTCAACCAACCACATCTGAAGGAGAATGGGGCTACCCCTAATGCAAGAAACAGAGTTGGAGTGGAAGTGGTCAAGCCCATTTAGAGTTTCAGCCAGCACCAGGGGGATAATGTTATGAGACTTTGACAATGGAAGAATAAGCTCACATATTTCAATAGGTATGAAAGTGGTTCCGTTTGAAACAAGGAAACAACCCACTATGCATAAGGCGAGTGCGTACTGAGTAGGCCTTGAAAGAATACAATCAAGGAACGCAGCGGAAGGTAGGATTTTAAAAAAATTTCCATTGTATTCATCCATAAATCCTCTTAATCGATAAAACGAATCAACTTTAAATTAAAGGCATTAAAATAAAGCTTACTTGATATGTT
Organism: Hamamelis virginiana; assembly: GCA_017140935.1. Lineage (NCBI taxonomy): Eukaryota > Viridiplantae > Streptophyta > Magnoliopsida > Saxifragales > Hamamelidaceae > Hamamelis > Hamamelis virginiana. Next base: position 4,451 of record JAESVK010056739.1, on the reverse strand, counting down.
CCTTTGCGATGTTCTCTTCACTTTGATGGTCGTCCTCGCCAATCTTCAAGCCTCAAAATTATGACGGCCTCCAATGTTGTTCCACACGAACATAAGAGTTATATAACCTTCTTGATTTTCAACACTTGAAAATACAAGCATGGAGAGGGAGAGAGAGAGAGGGGCGGCACCTAGAGAGAGAGAGCACTTGATGAGACAAGCTTATGAGCTATTAGGGTTCTCTCTCTTTAAATAAACCTCTCCTCTTCTTAGGGTGTTTGGTTACTAGTGCTAGCATGACCATTAACCCTATTATGGTTACTTACACTCTTGAATTAGATATCCTTTTGACTCTTAATTAATTAACCATTAATTAATTAAAGCCAAACACATATTAATAAGAGTGCATCCCTCTCACAAGTTTAACAACCTCACTTATGTCCTTATGTGTGTGACCCATTGGGTTCATCCCAACCTAGTAGTGGCAGGGGACATCTCAATGTCGCCCAAAATAGAAACTTTCTATTTTTAGGTTCGATTCGAACAATTCGAATTTTGCCCTTAATGATAACTTTTATCATTAGGCCTTCACTAGTCATGAGTGACATCTAGCAATATGTCATGACGTACCCTAGGTGTGGGTGAATATACGAACGTGTAAATGAACCCTTCGTGCTATAAATAATCCCTCAACAAACAATGTCTTGATTAAGTTAGTTGGGTATGGATTCATGTCAAACCCTAACTTAATCATGCGTCACAAATTCACTAGAGTATAATCGCAATTAGGTATACCCTTGAAACACTTTTCTTGGTAACCTTCTGCTTTGGCCAAAGACTCCATTGAGATAGTAACTGTGAACTAACTAAGACATTCGCCCTTTCTAATTAAGGGTGGTGATCCTCTATTGCACACTCACCTATCTTCATACATAACTCATTAGGGCCAATGAGCACCGATTACATCCTTATGATTAAGGGTGTACGAGATACTATCAAACTCTAGCAATTCATGTATAAGATAACAAGTGGCGTCTCAAGTCTAAGGATTACAATTGTGACTATACACATGAGCAGCCTTTGACATACAAATAGAATTCCATAAGCTGTACTCATATTGGTCACGTTCGGTGTACTTGTTCTCTAACAAGCACCCACAAGTTTACTATAGTGTCTCTACACAGATGGTTCGAGACTCACCATCCTCCCATGGAGCTAGTAAAACCTGAGCTAATCTTAATGGTTTATAATCATCCAAATATATAAACCTATGATCAGGAACTAGTTTAGGATAGATGTACTTGAAAGTTATAAGTCTCTCTATCTCAACACTTGAGATATAACTCTCTATCATACTATCCAAGGACTTTATCATGAACAGTAATTAAACACAAGTTTACATGATAAAAGTAGTCATACATAAATTAATAAAGTTCCATACAAGATAATATAATGAAATATAAAACCCTAAACACAACTTAAGAATTGGTATTAGGGCACATATCTAACAATCTCCCACTTGCACTAAATCCAATTAATGACATACTTCATCCCCATCTTCTCAAGATGTCGATCCAAGGCCTTCTGGGTAAGTGCCTTGGTAAGTGGGTCTGCGGTGTTATCCTCAGATGTTACTCTTTGCATACTGATATCTCCTCGCTCTATGATCTCACGAATCATGTGGAAACGCCTTTCAATGTGCTTGGATTTCTGATGTGACCTTGGTTCCTTGGCTTGATTTATAGCCCCATTGTTGTCACAATACAAAGGTATAGGTGACTCAATGGCTGGAACCACTCCAAGTTCTGAAATGAACTTCTTGATCCAAACAGCTTCCTTGGCAGCTTCGGAGGCGGCTACATACTCAGCTTCTGTAGTGGAATCCGCTGTAATAGTCTACTTACAGCTCTTCCAACTAAACACACCACCATTTAAGGTGAACAAATATCCTGATGTAGACTTTCTATCATCTATATCTGATTGAAAATCAGAGTCAGTGAAATCATCTACTTTAAGCTCATCTCCTCCATAGATAAGAGCCAAATCCTTAGTCCTTCTCAAGTACTTAAGGATGCTCTTAACTGCCACCCAGTGTGCCTCACCTGGGTTAGACTGATATCTGCTGACAACACTTACAACATGACTGGTATCAGGTCTTGTACATAGCATAGCATACATAAGACTCCCCACAGCAGAAGTATAAGGGATCTTACTCATATGCTCTCTTTCTTGATCTGTCTTAGGAGACATATCCTTGGAGAGATGAATTCCATGTCTAAAGGGAAGCAAACCCCTCTTGGAATTCTCCATACTGAACCTCTTCAGTATTTTATCTATGTACATGGATTGTGAGAGACCGAGAAGTGTGCAGCTATAGCCAACAAGATCCTAATGGATTTAAGCATTGCTACTGGCGAAAAGGTTTCCTCATAGTCAACACCTTGCTTCTGATTATACCCTTTTGCCACTAGTCTAGCATTGTAGGTCTCTACCTTTTCATCCGAGCCTATCTTCATTTTGTAAATCCATTTACAGCCTATAGGTACTATACCCTCAGGAGGATTTACCAAAGTCCAGACTTGGTTAGAATACATCGAATCCATTTCAGATTTCATGGCCTCTTGCCATTTACTCGAGTCGATGTCCAACATCGCTCCCTCGTATGTAGCAGGATCATCTGGATGTTCCTTGTCGCCAAGAAACAGCTCATCTCTCATCTCATGAAGATACCCATATCTATCTGGAGGAGCAGATATCCTACTAGATCTACGAAGTGGTGGTGTAACAGTAGGTTCTGCCTCAACAGTGGCAGGGGTGGTATCAGTGTTGATCTGTGAACTCTCGGATAATTCATTGAGATCTATCACTTGACCTTTGCCTCCTTCTTGAATGAACTCTTTTTCCAAGAACACGGCAAACTTACTAACGAAGACTTTCTCTTCATCAGTGAGATAGAAATAGTATCCCAAAGACTCTTTTGGGTACCCCACAAATCTACATTTGTTTGATCTTGCTTCCAATTTGGTTGCATTTTGGTTCTTAACATATGCAACAGAACCCCAAATCCTCAGATGCTTAAGGCTTGGTTTCTTCCCATACCACATCTCATATGGAGTCTTAGGGACAGATTTGGAAGGAACCATGTTCAACAAATAAGCAGCTGTCTCTAATGTATATCTCCAAAAGGATATTGACATATCAGTGTAACTCAGCATCGATCGTACCATGTCCATCAAAGTACGATTTCTCCTTTCAGATACACCATTAAGCTGAGGTGTACCAGGAGGAGTCCACTGCGATAATATGCCAGCCTCAGTCAGATGATCCAAAAACTCAGTGGTTAAGTATTCTCCTCCTCGATCCGATCGAAGAGCTTTAATACTTTTGCCAGTTTGTTTCTCCACTTCAGCTCTGTATTTTTTGAACTTTTCAAAGGATTCAGATTTGTGTTTCATAAGATACACCGTACCTAACCGTGAGTGATCATCGGTAAAGTTAATGAAGTAGGAGAAACCACTTCTGGCAACCTTATTTAAAGGTCCACATACATCAGAATGTATTAACCCTAGTATGTCTCCTGCCCTCTCACTGTGACCAGTAAAGGGCGATTTGATCATTTTACCCATGAGACAAGGTTCACAGGTAGGTAAGGGTACAAGTACATATGAGCCTAATTGCCCATCCTTACCTAACCTATTAATCATTTCCTCACTAATATGACCTAATCTTAAATGCCATACATAGGTTGAGTCATTTTCATCACGAGGTCTTTTATGCCCTTTAGCATTTTGATTCTTCTCTAAACAGTTTATACTACCATCCATGTTCAAGAAATATAAACCGCTTAGATATATGCCAGAACCTACTAACTTATTTCCAAAAGAAATAGTACAACCATTCCTACTGAAAACAAATTCATAGCCAGAAAGTGTTATGGATGAAACCGAAACAATGTTCCTGACTATGCCTGGCATAAACAAACAGTCTTCTAATTTCAGAACATGCCCTGATGGTAAAATCAGGTCACAAGTCCCAACAACTAATGCAGCAACGTTTGCTCCATTTCCTACTCGAAGGGAAACTTGATCTCGACCCAATTGTCTGCTTCCTCTAAGTTCTCTAATATTATTACATATGTGAGAACTAGCACCGGTATCCAATACCCAAGAGCAAGCAGAGCTAACTGACAGATAAAATCCTGAATTAGGAACTATTCCTAATTCTTTAGACAGCTCATTGTTACAAGATTCAGTCAAACAGTAGTCAAATTCATTTTCGGATATTTGTTTGAGTATAACCATGATATCTACAAAAATAAGTAACAGATTAATATATTTCATTAAACCATAATAACTTGGTCTTTAGTTTTATGGTGTCTCCCACTATTTTATCAAATCCCATACTCCCTCTATAGGATTCGAGAATTCAAAAAATGAATTCTTAATGGGGATTGGGGTCCCATTTGAACTAGT
>JAESVK010056731.1:932-17934 GCA_017140935.1 Hamamelis virginiana | reverse complement strand
ATAATTCCAAGTGGAAAAAGAGGGGATATTCTACTGAAATTGAAAGTGCATAATTAAAAGCAATAATTAAAACTTAAAAAAAAAAAAATAAAAACCTCTTCTCTCCAAGTGGAAAAAGAGACAATTGCATCGTGTGTGAAATTGTGTAATTTGGAAAATACTGAAATTAAAATAAGAACTGAGAATAACAACTGAAAAATAAATTCACTCTCTGAAATTAAACTGACTGAACTGAACAGTAGTACAGTATATGGAAGCAGAAAATAGTCAAGACTTAGATGCACGTGGCATAAAAATCTACGACTATTTCTGATAAAACGCAACACTCAACTAACAAAGGAAAATAAATTGCTTGACAAAATTCAACAACAGACGAAAACTAAACTGCAACTGACTGCGTACTAGGGACTTGTGCTTTGGACTCCCCTTGGACTCCTCCCTTTTCTTTGTTGGAGATGCTCCTTTTATAGATGCTTGAAGATGGGTTAGGAAAAATCCACTCAAAGTGGTGATGTAAGTGGTGACATCATGGTGGCAATTTAATATAAATATTTTTTTCATGCTTCCCAACCACCCTTAGATATTTTCTCATTCTTATCACATTCTCACTCTCACATACATATCCATTAGCCACCTTTGATGACAATGTAATATATATATATTATATATATATTATATATATTACATTATATAAATAGTATATTAGATATATATGTATATATATAATATAATATGTAGAAATATCATGCTACTAGATATATATGTATTATTATTATTATTATTATATATATATATATATATATATATATATACCAACACTCATGATAATCCTGTGTGGGCAATCTCATGCTACAACTGCTTGATTTCACATTGATTTTTACCTGCAATGCAAAACAACAGCAAACCAATTACGCGCACCTGCTCCACACAACTTTAATCTAAAATAAAGATAAAAATAAAAACAAGCTAAAATGCTACTCGATAATTGCAACAATTCTAAAATAACTGAAAAGCACTAAAATGACCTAATTAACCTAATTAACATGCCTTTAGGGCTTTAACAAAGCTTACTTTGGGGGTTTAATTTCGAAAATTTTAGCACTTATCAATTGTTTACATGCATGATGTATATAAAATGGAACATCTAACTTAACGGTCATGTATCAAAACTATGTATCACAAGAACCTAACCCATATATCTATTACATATACAATATTATGGACTCACCGGAGCTGTCAAGGTAATTGATTTCACATTCTTGGAGTACTTTGCAGCTAAGGCCAATGCTATTATGCAGCCCATGGAGTGAGCAACCAAATGGAAAGAATTCAATTGAAAATCTTGGATTACAGATTTCTCGTATCATTCTCAATGCTATTGAGCACCTAACAGAGACCAAATTCCCACTTCCTCAATCCCAATTTATGGCATCTGCGCATATATCATCTATCACCTAATGCTCTTTTTGTTTATGAGAAAAGAAAACAAATCAAATTTCTGAATTAACTATATATGCGGGGTTTTTTGAAAACTCGAACAGGTTATGTTCACTCTTACTACTATCTATTTAGGTTAGGTTCACTCTTACTATTATTTGAATTCTACATAGGAAAATGCTATTTGTCCCATCCATTAATCCCATTTGAGCTTTACCATCCTGTGTGGCAGGGTGCCATATCACTAGTTGGCATACTTTAAAAAATAAAAAATAAAATGACGAACTACCCCTAGAAAAGTGAAAACATCCAACACAGTAAAAATATCCCAGCACAATGAAAACAGCCAAGACAGTGAAAACGCCCAACCACAATGAAAATACCCAGCACAGTTAAAATACCCCACATAGTAAAAATATAGTGAAAAACCCCAACACAGTGAAAATACAATTTGAATATTTTCAGTCCATTTAAAAAAAAAAAAAAAAGAATTCAATGATTTTTTTATAGTCTCTCTCTGAAATCAAAAACCCAGGCATAGTGAAAACTCAAACTCAGTGGTATGAATTCAATTTTTAAACTCAGTGAAAATACTCGCAATAAAAATACTCACAATGAAAATGTGTGTATTAGTTTTTATAAAGAGGAGGAGGAGGAGGAAGACAAAGAAGTAGAGGAGAGAGAGAGAGAACAGAGTTACTATTACCAGCCATGGCTTCTCCATGAAAGAATGTGATCAAGGAGGATTCGAAGTAGAATACATACAATAAAACTTTTATAAATATTTGAATCCAACATCACAATCAAACAAAGAAACGAACACAAGCATAGGATCATGAATATAAACCAAGAACACATATTTAAACAATTTAAATAACTTACTTGATTGTCTTTTGTTGAAACCTCGAATCAAATCCAAGCTCCAAACATATGAAGCCTCCAACTGCATCCACACAAGCACAAGACCTCAAGAACTCTTGCAACTTCTAAATACTTGGAAGAGGCAAGCTTGGAGAAGGGGAGAGAGAGAGCACGGTTTAGAGAGTGTGAGAGAATCCCACTATGTAGCTCACGGCCCTAGGGAAAATCACCTTTCTTTTTGCCTCCTTCTCTTTAGGATGAGTGGTTACTTAGTGCTAGCATGACCCATCATCACGTATTTATAGAGAACCACTAGGGTTTCTATTTAGTATGCTTTATATTTATAAATTAGCCCCTTACTTATTAACAATTAATAATAAGGACCGTGCTAATTATAAATTAGAATATTTGCCTCTCTTTTAATTCAAGAGACTCATTTATGCCCTTTATGTGTGTGACCCATTGGGTTTACCCCAACCTAGTAGTGGACAGGGACATCTTATGTTCCCTAAAATAGAAACTTTCTATTTATAGTTCAATTGGAACAATTCCAATTTTGCCCTCAATGATAATACTATATCATTAGGCCTTCACTAGTCATGAGTGACCTCTAGCAACATATCATGACGTACCCTAGGTATGGGTGAATAGTAGAACTAAATGAATCATTCATGTTACTTAATCCTTCATCCCCTAATGTCACTGTTAAGATAATTAGGTATGGTTGTAAGTCAAACCCTATCTTAACAACTTGATACATGTTCCACAAAATATAATCTCAATAAGATGAACCCGATGAAACTTTTTTCACAGTTCACCTATCACTCTAGCCAGGGATTCAATATGAGAATTATCTCCGTGAACATACCCTGACATCCTCCCTCATCAAAGTGAGAGTAATGATTCATTCTTGCACACTCATTTACCTTCATATATAATCCACTAGAGCTAATAAGTACTGATTACATCACTACAAGAAAAATTGCTTTTTACGGCATTTAAATTGCTTTTTACGGCGTTTTTTAAACGCCGTAAATAACTATTCACGGCATTTATTAAACGCCGCAAAAAATTCCATCTACAATGATGCCGTAAATGGACCATGTTTTTACGGCGTTTGAAAAACGCCGTCAATAATAGTTTTTACGGCGTTTAATAAACGCCGTACATAAGTTTGCTTTTTGCCGCTAAAATATAGCGGGAAATCTTGGCGCCTTTTTTAACCAGCGTTTATTATCTTTTACGACATTTAAAAAACGCCGTAAAAAGTATTTTTCACGTATTATTTACGGCGTTTAAAAAACGCCGTAAAAAGTATAATTCACGGCATTTTTAAACGCCGTAAATGTTCCTTTACAGCATTTAGAAAATACCTTAAATAATTGTCATTTGGCGGTAAAAAAAAGTGAGAAATGGTCGCGGTTTTTTTTAACGGCATTTATAAAATACCTTAAATAATTGTTATTTTGACGGCATATTCTTTTTGGCATTTAATAAATGTCGTTAATACTTTTTAGTGCATTTATAAAAATCCATAAATGGTTGTCATTTTCCTGCAATGAATAGTTGTTCACAACATTTATAAACCGCCATAAATAACATGTTTTTTACAATGTTTTTGAAATGCTGTGAATAACTCTTTAAATCTGTTTTAAAAAGTGCCCATTTTCATGTCCTTATCTACTTATTCTATATTGTAATAAAAGACTACCATTTATATAGTTAATATATCATAGTGAATATACTAAAGAAATTATCACAGCTATAACCAAATTCATGAAATATATCATAAAAGAATTAAACTATATATTCAGTACCTCTAGCTACCTACTACATTATCCAATCCAAAGCAAAACTCTAAAATATTCACACAAAAAATTCACCCTTTTTTAGTTGCACATAAAGCCCAAGTCTGCTCTTTTGTCTTCTTTGCAAGGTCCTGGAGTTGACAAGGCAATTATAGGAAAGTCAATAATCTCATTCATGCATGTATTAATTGTAGAATAATGAAAACATAGATTGAAAAGATATGAAATGTAATAAGACCCTAAGTTTATTACTAGAACGAGAATGTTATATGCTTTTGAAATAAATAATAATAATAATAATAATAATAATAATAATAATAAAAGTAATTTAATGTTTGCTTTTTTGAATAAGTTTGAGATGACATGACAAATCATTTAAGATAACCATAATAAAAGTAATTTAACGTTTGCTTTTTGAGACCAAAGGCAACATTTCGTCCGTTTTTGCAACATTTCCAAATTTTCACCTATCAAAAAGTTCATAACACTTCTATAATCACAATTATCTCAACACCACAATCAAATGATGTCTCCCACGCCTCTCAATATTACATCACAAACATTATAATTCATGAATAAGAAAGTAACCATAAGTTTGAGATGACATGACAAATCATTTAAGATAACCATAATACAAGTAATTTAATGTTTGCTTTTTGAGACGAAAATAAGGCAGCATTTCGTCTGTTTTTGCAACATTTCCAAATTTTCACCTATCAAAAAAAGAGTTCATAACACTTCTATAATCACAATTATCTCAACACCACAATCAAATGACGTCTCCCACGCCTCTAAATATTACATCACAAACATTATAATTCATGAATAAGAAAAGAGAAGACATGACAAACTAAATAAAAACATACTGCATTTATATACTTTACGTTAGAATGCTATTTTATATTGCCCAAAAATGAATCACAAGTGTAACATGGTAAGAAATCGTACTTTAAATTTTAACCCTTTACCTCCTCTCCATGTCAACCATCAATCCGAATGCAATCCATTGGCCAGGCAACTGTAGTTCCATAAGCTTCATCAAGGGTTAAAAACTCGCATGTTGGATGAGGCAAGGACACATCTTTGACTAGTATTTCATACACCCAAACCCTATAGTAACCATAACCAAGTGGCACGTGGTGCACACTACTGGTAGGATCTATAGATAAAATATGACCCCGTGCCACATCAATTTTGTCCCCAATCCAATTCATCAAAGTGCATGCGGCATTCTCAAACCAACCACCACCAGGAACCTCTGTTCCTGTCTGTTGTGCCTTGCATTGGGAGCATGAGAGGAAAAAGTGTTAGATGATCTATGAGTAAAGCATATATATAAACAATTTTGATTTATACAAATTTACCTGCCCACTAAAGTTTGCATTAGGCATTGTACTACTTTGTGTCTGGCCCTGCAAAAGTATGGATATTGCATTATAAACAATTATGTTCTAAATCACATGTTTTAATCTCACATTTTATGTCTAAGTTGTCCGCTTACCAATTGTATGCCAGTTGTAGCTAGAGCTGCTGTAGACATCCATTTTTGATCATGAGTATGGTCATTAATGGTTGCCTTTGATTCAAGGTAAGATAGGGTGTCAAAACCCTAGGTTGCCAATTTTACCCTTATGAGTAGCCAGATAGAGGTCATTATCACATGTAGGTTTTTAGGTCTGATTGAGTCGGTTCTTTTTGCATTAGGTTTTTAGAGAGTCGAGGAACATCCCTGCAAAATTCCATGGCATTCTGAGCCAGGCTTGATAGAAATTAAGGTCCTTTGTGACTTAAAGGGCAGTACTGTCCTTTGAATCACAAAAGTCCTGAATGACTGTCGATCTTGTCTCAAATGGTCTCGAGGCTTTGGCATAGATATTTAAAGTGTGTTTGGTAGCTAAGTTGATCAGTGGCAAGTTCTGTAGAGCCTTCTGGCTCATGATTGGCTCTTAAGGCTCAAAAGGCCCTTTCAAGCCCAAATTAGGGTTTCGACCGGAAGCGACCGGGATTCGATATTTTTATCAAATCAAAGCCTTCCAAGGCTTCAAAACACTTTCCTAAAACATTTTAAAACTTGTTTCGAGAAGAAGAAATGATTTCGAAAGCAATCGGTTAGCAAATTTTAAAACCCTAATTTAGGCCCGTCAGGCCCTAAACAGCTAATCGGTTGACTTTTCCATAAACCTTTGACCTTGGTCAATGCATTTTCACTTCAAACACTTCTTAAAACATGGAGAATTGAATCACGATCATTTTGGCGCTTGAATCGTTAAATTTGGACTTAAAACGGGCCCAAAAATCCGAAAAAAATCCGAAACCGGGTCGAAACAGGCTAAGACAAGCCCACATAGGGCAAAAATAGCATGGAGGATCGACAACCATCCACCAAGGGAAGGCCAACTGTCCATGAAGGACGGCCAACCATCCCAAGGAGGACGGCCATCGATTATGTTAGCCAATAACTGCACAGTTTGAGTGGTTTTTCTGCCCAGGACTCTTCCAAGCTCTGCAATGTGTCCAGTTCGGCCATGGGGACTTTTTGATGAGTATGAACACCTTAGAAGACTGGTTTTGAGCCCTTGGATCACTTCTAAGAGATTTAAACTCAGCCATTGATCAAACTCAGGTCTCCCTATAAATAGAGGGCCCTGAAATCAGTTTTAACACACAGAATAAGCTTTAGAGAGCTAGCTTGGAGAGTAGAGGCTTGAGAAATTGCTCAAGCTTCCCCCATAGCACTCTAGCTTAAGTTTTAGAGTCCTTGAGTTCCTTGGAGTCCTTGGAGCTTGAAGAGAAGGCTTGGAGCAAGAGGGAATGAGGCAAAGAAAGAGGTTGGTAGCTTATAGTTTAAAGTTTTGTTTTCTTCTTCTTCTTCTTCTTCTTCTTCTTTAATCATGCTAGGTTAGGTTTTTATTTCCTTAGTATGCATAGGGTTTAGTTCATTGTTAGTATGCATGCATAGGATATAGTTCATTGTTAGCATGCATAGTTTAGGTTCCATATTTCTTTAGTATGCATGATAGGCTAGTTTATTGTTTAGGAATTATTTTCATAATATGTATGCATATGTCTCTTCTTCCATTATTCTTTAGTCATACCATATTAGGATTGAATGCTTAGGATTAGGTGTTTATATTTAGAATCTCTTTTAGTATGCATAATAGGATTTTCAATATGTAGGAATGTATGTTTAAGTCCCTTATATTAGGTTGTTAATCTTTTTAAGTTTAGTATTAGTATCATAGTTTATTTTTATCACTTGGAATGTTTGATTGATATATAAAATGTGTTCGAGGAAGCATGCAAAGGTGAGTCCCTTCCCTTGTGATTAAATGCTATGTTTTGATGATAGTTTTAGTATGCATATTAGGTTGCATATTAGTCATTCTCACTCTTTTTATTTGTTATTTTCATGGGCTTTAGTTTATTTTAAAGGGTATATTCAAATCTGTCCATATATTGAAAGTACCTTTAAAGTGTACTAAAAGTCATTTTTTAGGGTCAAACCAACCTAGAAACATGCCTAGGTTCACATAGAATAATTAGATAGCATCTAGGACATTCTAATGCATTTTTTATTAATTGTTTAGTCCATTTTTAATGCTTTTTTTTTTTTATAAATTCCAGCATGCATTGTTTTACTATTTTGGGTTGTTTAGATAACTTTAAGATGTAGTTAGGGACTTCTAGGATAGGAAAGCCACTTGGCTTCACCTATGACTCCCCTTTGTTGTAAAAACTACATCTAAAGAGGAATTTCAACTTGTTTAGGAGTCTATTTTTGAGAGTTTTCAAAATAAAATTAAAGAAGTTGTTTTAGGATGAAACTCCCATTTTGAAAGATGAAGTATTTTAAACAAACACTAACTCTCGAAGATAGAGTCTTAGATAAGGTAGAATGCCTTCAAGGATATAGTTCATTACAATAGGAGAGTCCTAGGGTAATCGAACTACGTGGACTTTGATCTTTGTCAAGCAATTGATAAGGTACGTAGGCAGTCAATAGGATGCAAGTCCAATCTTAGGATGACTCTTGTCTCCTAAGATCATTAGGTTTCTTGTATACTTTTGTATTATCTATTATTATTATTTAGTATTATATACTACTTTCTTAGTTGATTAGATATGATAGGAATATTTTGAAAAGATTTTGATAAAGCCCAAACTTAATTAGGAGACCTTTAATTAGGGCGAGGTGGGTGCCTACGAGGAGTCCCTTGGAACCTTCCCACTTCGTAACCTACCCCTCGAATCCAACTTTGATTCAAAAGACCATGCTTTTCCAAAATATGGGGTCAATGTTTTGTTGAAAATAAAACTCTTTTTGTGGTTTCCTTGATTCCTAAAAATAAGGTGGCGACTCCTAGTTTTTATAAACTCTCATCCTTTTTTTTCAAAATCCCAATCTTGAGTGGATAATAGAGAAGGATAAACGTGGATAATAGAGAAGGATAAATCGAGACGGATAAACATCATCCACAATCCACTCAAGAAAACACCCCCAAAGTGAGAGAGAGGCCTCCCGATCTAGGTTGGCTGGTTCACTGACTGGCGACTCCGCTGGGGATGTCGAGGACTAAACTCCAATTAATTATTTTTGGACTTTTCAATTTCTTAATTAATAAAATCAACCACTTGCATTTGTATGACTGTGTGACTTTAATTCCTGCGTTGTGTGCGCATTGACTCTGCATGTTTAGGACGTTGTATGCTAAAGCCAACGACGAGCCTAGCCCTGGGCCCAGTCTCTTTGATAATTGGGTTCCATGTATGCGAAAGCCATCACCCTTCTTGCCAAGTACCCTCGGGTATATCAAACGGACCAATCACGTACTGTTGGACCCACGCGGCATTCTTGATGTCACATGTGGTTAAGTATATCGATTGGACCAAGCGAGTAAGGGATACTCAGCCTACCCTTTGCATTAGCTCATATAGAATGTCTCTAGGACACATACCCTACATCGCCTATCACACACTATTGTAAATGTTATGCTGCCGGATTTTCCCCCCGGTTTTGTATTGAGCCTTGACTGTGAAGTGTGTAGAACCATTAGGACCTGGATCTATAGGACTGGACCTTTATAAAATACCCTAAACTCTTAAGGGATGTATTCTCAAAGAGTCAAGGTACCTAATAAAGACTAGTACCCTATAAGTTCATGAGTTTAGGCCTGTGGTAGTGTTATGCTGCCCAAATAGAGGTATTGATTTGCAAGTCTTAGGAGAAAACATGAGACATGAGACGTGGGCTTTGGATAGAAGATTTAGATACGCTGGGGCCTTTAGGCCCATGTCAATTAGATAGAAGATATAAGCCTGTGGTAAGATTGGGATGTGAGCGGTGAGCTGAGATTCGTACTCAGGCCTTAGGCCCATTTTTCATAAGATAAAATGAGAGAGTGAAGGTTGATATGTAGGCTTTAGGCCTATACTCTTGTGAGCATGTGAGATTGTCCTTATTCATCCCTTTTCACACTGGAAGCTCTTAGTTGATTCAAATCTTTTCCCTTTCCCAGCATTCTGGTTTGGCGTCGAGATTCTAGCGGTCGGTTATTTAAAGGTCTACCTGTTGATTCAAAGATGTCTAGTAATGAAGATCATACACATATTGCCATTGGAACTAATGGAAAGACGACTGATGAGAAAATCGAGGCACTTCTAAAAGTAGTCCAAGAATTAGTTCATCAGAAAGAAGAGGAGGATAAGGTGCGAGCCCGTACTAATCCCTTGTTTGAGAATGTTGATGAAGAGGAATGTTTCCTTAGACCAAAGATAGTTGTTGATCCCACTAGGCCGGGTCCAGAATTTGTTCAGCCTGTTGATCTGGATAAAGAGTCCAAGTCCAAGACCCCTGCTTTCTTTTCCACTGAGCCCATACTGTTGAGTAGTAAGGTGGAAGCTCTGGAAAAAGCCTTGAAAGGTATAAGGAAGTCTGATGATCTGGTGGACATGTCGTCATTATCTCTGTTCCCTAAGGCCCGTATGCCCACTCATTTCAGAATGCCCGAGTTAGAGAAGTTTGATGGAATGGGTTGTCCTAAGACCCATCTAAAGATGTACGTAAGAGCCATGCACCCACAAGGGGATGACGATGACCTGCTAGCCCAAATGTTCCATAAGACACTGGCTGGATCTGCTCTGAAATGGTTTCTGTCACTAGATGAATCTAGAATGAAGACATGGGAAAATATATGCACTGAGTTCAGCAATCATTACCGGTATAAAACAGAAGTTGATGTCACTAGGAGGGACTTGGAGACTACAAAGCAAGAATCGAGGGAAACTTTCTCTGCTTTCCTCACCCGCTGGAGAGCCAAGGCTTCTAAAATGACTAACCGTCCTGAGGAAGAAGAACAAATCCGCATAATAGTAAAGAATTTGCTCCCAGTTTATCAAAAACACATATTTTTCCAATATCTCCCAAATTTCCGAGCTTTGGTTGCTGCCGGTACCCAAGTGGAGGACGCTCTAGCCAATGGAGATCTCCGAACCGATGAACCCTACAAGAACCGCCGACCTGTCATCAATGGGAAGGCTACCAAAGTCAATTCCATATCTCAGCCTGCTTCATTTACCCAACCCTTTTCCTTAGGAAATAAACCATCCAGAAAATTCACCGAACTCTATATGCCATTGGAAAAGGCCTTCGAAAAGTTAAAAGCTCGAGGCTTGCTCCAACCTCTGGAACCCAGACCTACACCCAACCCATTACCCAAGAACTACAATGAAAATGAATACTACCATTTCCATCAATCCAAAGGCCATACTTCGAACCGTTGCTTCCGTCTCCGCCATGAAATCCAAGACCTCATAGATAACAAAACCATTTCCCCACCTTTTCAACCCAATGTCACCCAAAATCCACTTCCTACCCATGCAGTCCCACCACCAGCAAATATCAATGTTATCCATGCCAACCCTTATGTCCATTGTGAGCCTATCCACCCTCACCCTTCCTTCCCTACTTCCTTGATTGAAATGTTTCATCACTGTCAAGCTCGTGGGCTCATTACCCAGTACAAGCCAAGACCCAAAAATTTTTACTGCCAATACCATGCCACCTATAGCCATGATACAAAATCTTGTGATACATTGCGGAATATAATACAAGGGTTCATTGATCAAGGTCTGATTGAAATCCCTTAACCCTTCACTAGCCCAAGGGAGCTTTATCGTTCATGGAGACAGTTTGAGAAAGATACATTCCCAGGTTTTAGTTCGAATGGGCTTCCCGAGCCTCGTAAAGTCGATCAGTCGTCAAAGAATAGTACTAGTCAGTGGGCTCTCAAAGAAAGTTTTGAAGCTAGAGATCCTTGTGTGGATTTGTTGACAGAAAGAAATGGGAGGTTTAGTTTCTATGTTCTCTGCCCTGAAAAGTCTTGTGAAGCTAAGATTACAAAGATTGAACCCATTATACCTAAGGCTAGAATCAAGAAAGCCTTCTCCAATACTGGAAATAGTCAATGGGGGTTGCGAAAAAGATATGAGGCCGGAGATCCTGAAGTGGGCCTATTAGGGGAACCTAGTGGAAAGTTCGACTTCTATGTCCTTTACCCCAAAATGAAGAAGCCCACCTTCAAAGAACCCATTGCTCCTTCTGGTTGGGGTGATAACCCTGACTCACTTAAAGAAGACGTTCTTATGGCTCAGGTTGAACCCAAAGATCCAAACCTCATCCGTTTTGAGAAAGCTAGCCAGAGTATCCTTAAAAAGTGTTTCATAACCAAGATCACCAATATGAATGGGGAAACCCATTACCGAACTGTCTATCCAAGGCAACCATGGGTCACCCAATGTTTCGGATCAAGTTCGACTTCTACCGAGTCTACCATTGATGATGGGTCAGAGAATGAGATTGATATCATAGAGTGGGAAGATTTGATGAACACACCCGAGGAGATAGCAGATATTTGGGCCACTGATGAGGAAGATGTTAACCATGTCACCAGAGGAGGTCGTCATTTTAAGCCCGCCAACTTGGAATCCGACAATCCTTTGGGAGAGTTAGAAAAATCCCAACGCACTGAGGTTCAAGAAGAAGAGGAAAAGATACTGAAACAGCTTAAACATACTTAAGCTAATATCACCATTTGGGGACTTTTAATGGCTTCTCAAAAACACAAGCAGACAGTGCTCAGGCTACTCAACCAAGTTCAGATTCCCATCGATACTTCACCCGAGGGTTTAGTCAGTCTGGTCAGTCCAGTTCAGCATGGGCAATCAATATCTTTCACCGAGTCAGACCTTCCGAAGAAAGGACCTCATCATTTGCAAGCTTTGTATGTCACGATGGATACTATGGGCAAAAGAATTCCTCCAGTGTTAATAGACAATAAACGTATGTCCTCTCAGCACCGCCACTTCCTTGGGCATCGAACCATCAGAATTCAAACCATCAAGGCAGACTGTGAGAGCATATGATAACACTCGAAGAGAAGTAGTTGGCATGGTCTCTTTATCTTTAGTCATCGGGCCTGTAGAGTTCCAAGTCGATTTCCAAGTACTAGATGTACCTGCTTGTTTCAACCTTTTACTTGGTAGACCGTGGATCCATCCAATCAGGGTTGTGCCTTCTTCCCTCCATTAAAAAGTTAAGTTCCCCTACAAAGGCTCAGTGGTGACGTTAAAGGGAGATTCTGAAATCACTCCTACCCGTGTACCTATATGTGAGATCAAACCCGAGATCGAAGAAGTACCATTAACAGGCTTTGAATACATACAGTGTGTAGAGGTTGAATCTGGATGTAAAGAGAAGATGGTGCTAGACTATAGTCCGTATGGGAATATGCAAGTAGGTCAGATCATGAAAAATATGGGCTTCTTTCCAGGAATGGGCTTAGGTCGTCGTCATCAAGGCACGCATGGTCCCATCGAGTATCCCTCGGCAATCTACCCTTTCGAGTTGGGCTATCAAAGTACCAAAGTTGACAGAAAAGAGATGGCACAGAAAAGAAGAGAAAGACAGTTGGCCAAAGAAGAGGGGCGAGTCCCTAACCTCACTCCCAAACCTTACCGGCCCACTTTGAATGGGGCTTTTGTCAAAGAAGGGGATGATTTCCCTTATTGTGGGTTTCCTGAGCCCATTTACCTTGAAGATCAGAAAGCTAGAGTTCCTGGGTTTGAAATCTTCTTCAACATTCCACTACCTCTCTCTCCAACTACCATCACAGCCGAAGAGCATACAGAGTTTGATTGGGTCGACCATATTGATGAAGTTTCCATAGGGGCTATGTTCAAATAGATCGCTTGCATCGAAGAGCATGTTCATGAACCCGATCCTATCCACCCCATTAAAAACACCGTTAGTCCATTGACCAACTGGAGCCTTGAGTATGAGCCTCGAGTTGAAGACTCAGTCGCGGAAGATTCACTACCATCAGATGATAGCATGTAGGATTTCTATACTTTCTTTCCATAGGATTGTAGAATAAGACTCTTGTTTTTTCCTTTTTCAATAAAATCGTCCCTCCTTTGTTAAGAGACGAATGATAGCTTAGTTTTGTTATCCCTCTTTCTTCATGATTAATAAAGTATTCATTTTTCTTCATTCTTTGCATTTGCAGTTTATCTTCTATCTTCTATGGGTGTATATAGCATGAACATAGATCCTAGAGAGGATGTTCCCCCTGAGTTTGAACAACGAAGGGAAATGGAACATGCTCGACCTAATGTGGATGAATTAATATCAGTTAATTTAGGATCCGATGAATGTCTAAGACAATTAACATTGGGGCAACTCTGTCACCACAAGAACAAGAAAAATTGGTAGGATTATTGAGAGAGAACATAGAAGTTTTTGCATGGTCATAAAAGGATATGCCAGGAATAGACACCGATATAGTACAATACTTTATCCCTACTAATCCGGGGTTAAGCCGGTTAAGCAGAAGTTGAGGAGAATGAAGCCGAAGTGGGCACTGAAAATCAAGGATGAAGTAGTGAAGCAGATGAACGCTGGATTTCTCCAAGTAGTAGAATACCCCGAGTGGTAAGCTAACATTGTGCCGGTACCTAAGAAGGATGGGAAAGTTAGAATGTGCGTAGACTTCCGGGATTTAAACAAGGCGTGCCCTAAAGATGATTTTCCGTTGCCACACATAGATATCCTGGTAGATAGCACCGTCGGTCATGCTCTGTTATCCTTCATGGACGGGTTCTCGGGTTATAATCAGATAAAGATAGCCCCTCTAGATATGGAGAAAACCTCCTTCATCACTCAATGGGGGACCTTCTGTTATCAAGTTATGCCTTTTGACCTAAAGAACGCCGGTTCTACCTATCAGAGAATGGCAACCACCTTATTACATGATATGATTCATAAGGAAGTGGAGGTGTATGTGGATGATATGATCGTGAAGTCTAAGGATCGAGAAGGCCATTTTAAGGCTCTAAGCAAGTTCCTTCAAAGAATTAAGGAATATAACCTGAGATTGAATCCCCAAAAGTGAGCCTTCGGAGTAACTGCGGGGAAGTTGTTGGGATTTATGATCACTCAGAAAGGAATAGAGGTCGACTCAGGAAAGATTAAAGCCATCACAGAGATGCAGCCGCCAAAAACAGAAAAAGAGATTCTAGGATTCTTAGGCAAAGTTCAGTTTATCAATCGATTTATAGCACAGCTGACCATGATTTGTGAGCCTATCTTTAAGCTTCTTAAGAAAAATGTGCCCACGAAGTGGAATGACGCGTGCCAAGAGGCCTTTGAAACCATTAAGAGGTATTTGAGTAACCCACCAATATTAGTTCCCCGCGGCAAGGTGAGCCTTTGCTACTTTATCTAGCACTCACTGAAACTACGATGGGAGCCATGTTAGCTCAGTATCTACCAGAATCTCGAAAGGAGAATGCGGTATACTATTTGAGTAAGAAGATGACTGACTATAAGGTTAAATATGACAAATTAGAGAATACATGTGTGGCATTGGTGTGGGTTACCCAAAAGCTCCGCCATTACATGCTGTCTTTTCAAGTGCAACTCAATAGTCGCATGGACCCCCTGAAGTACTTATTGGAGAAGCCGGTGTTACCCTATAGGACAGCCCATTGGTTATTACTATTATCAGAGTTCGACATTCAATATGCGGTGCAGAAATCAGTGAAAGGAAGAGCGGTGGCAGAGTTTCTGGCAGAGTTTCTAACAGAGCATCCATCGTCAGTAGAAAGATCGTCTAAATACCATTTTCCCGATGAAGAGATTCTA
This sequence comes from Hamamelis virginiana, assembly GCA_017140935.1. NCBI lineage: Eukaryota > Viridiplantae > Streptophyta > Magnoliopsida > Saxifragales > Hamamelidaceae > Hamamelis > Hamamelis virginiana. Next base: position 2,628 of record JAESVK010056731.1, on the reverse strand, counting down.
AAAGTAAGCAAAGAGCCTTGGAAAGTTTTCTTTGATGGGGCTCATAATAAAAGAGGATGTGGAATAAGTGTGTTGTTAGTTACACCGGAAAATAACTTGATACCATTATCTGTCAGGTTATCCTTCGATGCTACTAATAATATAGCTGAATATGAAGCCTGTATCCTAGCATTGGAAGCTGCTTTGGAGTTAGGTGTGGAAGAATTGGAAGTATATGGGGATTCCGCCTTGATCATATGTCAGACTAGAGGAGAATGGAAGACTCGGGATAAGAAGTTGTTACCCTACCATGAATACTTAGAGACTTTGGTGAAAGAATTCAGTCGAATCAACTTCTTTTATCTGTCTAGGTTAAAGAATAAGTTTGCGGATGCCTTAGCCACTCTAGCATCCAAGGTAGATATCCCTAAAGATGAAGGTGTAACTCCTCTCATTATTGAATCCCGAGAAGAACCGGCCTACTGTTGTGTTATCCAAAAAGGAGAGCCGAATGATGGAAAGCCGTGGTACTATGACATCCAACAGTTTGTAGAAAAAGGAGAATATCCGAAAGAGGCGTCATCCGTAGACAGAAAGACCATAAGAAGGTTAGCTAGTCAATATATTCTGTGTGGGGGAAGCTGTAGCGGAGATCACATGACGGAGTGCATCTATTATGTGTCAATGAACAAGAAGCTGAAAGAATAGTGTTGGAAGTGCATGAAGGAGCTGGGGCTCCGCATATGACTGGATACATGCTAGCAAAGAAGATCGTGAGACTAGGGTATTATTGGTCAACCATGGAAAGGGATTGCCATCTACACCATGGGGCATCGACATCATTGGCAAGGTAACCCCTGCAACCTCAAACGGACACGGGTACATCCTGGTCGCCATAGATTATTTCACTAGGTGGGTAGAAGCTGCATCCTACAAGACATTGAATGCCAAGTAAGTAGCAAGGTTCATACAGAATAATATCATCTACCGGTATGGAGTGCCCCACGAGTTCATCTCTGACAATGGACAGCATTTCCGAAAAGAAACCCAAGCGCTCTTGCAAAAATATAGTATCAAGCATCACCGCTCATCTCCCTATAGACCACAGACAAATGGGGCTGTTGAAGCAGCGAATAAGAATCTCAAGTCGATCTTGAAAAAGACCACCGAGACTTACAATGACTGGCATGAGAAACTACCATTAGCACTGTGGGGATATCGTACTTCCATTAGATCATCGACCGGGGCTACACCTTTTTCACTCGTATATGGAATGGAAGCCGTATTGCCTATAGAGTTAGAAGTCCCATCGTTAAATATTGCCATGGAGAGTCAACTGGCGGAGGTAGAATGGGTAAGGAACCGGTATGAAGAGTTAGCTCTACTAGATGAAAGACGATTGAGGGCACTTTACCACATTCAAGGGTATCAAAGAAGAATAACCAAGGTGTTTGGCAAAAAAGTGAAGCACAGAGGTTTGAAGAAAGGGGATTTAGTACTAAAAGAGATCCGAGCACCGATCCATGACCCGCGAGGAAAGTTCAAGCCCACATGGGTAGGCCCTTACATCATCAGAGAAATACTGACAGGCAGAGCCGTGAAGATTGCAGACATTGACGGGAATGAATTCTCTCAACCTACCAATTTGGATCAATTGAAGAAGTACCACCTATAAAAAAAAAAAAAAAAAAAAGAGCCCGCTAGGTAGAAAACCCGA
>JAESVK010056725.1:10445-25935 GCA_017140935.1 Hamamelis virginiana | reverse complement strand
ATACACATTTCTCTTATCATTTATTCATGGACATTATCGTATATATATTTAAACATACAAACGATAAGCAGTACCTTCTTATCCTAATATGAAATAGATATGCACTTTAGGATTGGTTTTAGGGCATACCTCTAACATATAGAACCACCTGAAGGGATAAAACCCATCGGATGCAAGTGGATCTATAAGAAAAAGAGAGGAGCAGATGGAAAGGTTGAAACCTTTAAGGCTAGGCTTGTAGCAAAATGGTTTACTCAGAAAGAAGGGATCGATTATGAGGAAACTTTTTCGCCGGTAGCCATGCTTAAGTCTATCCGGATTCTCTTATCCATTGCAGCTCATTTCAATTATGAAATTTGGCAAATGGACGTCAAGACAGCATTTCTTAATGGGTATCTTGACGAGTGCATCTATATGATGCAACCAGAAGGTTTTATAGCAAAAGGTCAAAAGCATATGTTGTACAAGCTTAAGAAATCCATTTATGGACTTAAGCAAGCATCTAGGTCTTGGAATACTCGTTTTGATCAAGCCATTAAATCTTATGGTTTTGATCAATGTCCTGATGAGTCCTGTGTGTACAAAAAGTGTGATGGAAGCGTGGTGGTGTTCTTAGTACTATATTTCGATGATATATTGCTCATTGGAAATGATGTAGGGGTGTTATCTTCAGTAAAGGTATGGTTATCCAGCCAGTTAGATATGAAAGACTTGGGAGAAGCCAGTCACATTCTTGGGATTAAGCTTTTGCGAGATCACAAGCAAAGGATGTTAGGCTTATCGCAAGCTACTTATATCGATCATATTCTTGCCCGCTTTAGCATGCAGGATTCCAAGAAAGGTTTTCTTCCTTTCAGGCATGGAATCACTCTATCCAAGGATCAGTGTCCCAAAACATCAGATGAGATAGAGAAGATGAAGGCAGTTCCTTATGCATCTGCAGTAAGAAGCCTCATGTATGCAATGCTTTGCACTAGACCTGACATCTGCTTTGCTGTTGGCATGGTTAGCAGATATCAATCTAACCCTGGGCAAGAACATTGGACAGCGGTAAAACATATAATCAAGTACCTGAAAAGGACTAGAGATTATATATTGGTTTACCAGGCAGATAGTCTAATACCCTGAGGGTACACAGACTCAGACTTCCAGTCAGATAAAGATTCCAGAAAGTCTACCTCTGGTTATGTGTTTACCCTAGGGGGTGGAGCCATTAGTTGGAGGAGCATCAAGCAATCTTGCATTGCTGATTCCACCATGGAGGCCGAATATGTGGCAGCCTCTGAGGCAGCCAAGGTGGCAGTTTGGCTCAGAAACTTCCTATTGGATCTAGGAGTGGTTCCTTCAATGCAATTGGCTATTACACTTTACTGTGATAATAGTGGAGCAGTTGCTAACTCAAAGGAACCTAGGACCCATAAGAAGGGAAAACACATTGAGCGCAAGTATCATCTGATTAGAGATATTGTGCAAAGAGGAGATGTAGTGGTGACCAAGATAGCATCAGCAGACAACCTGGCAGATCCTTTTACAAAGAGCTTACCAGCTAAGACTTTTGATAGACATGTAGAGGGAATGAGAGTGAGATGTGTGGCATCATGGCTTTGAGTCTAAGTGGGAGATTGTTAGGGCTATATACTAAAAGCCATGTTTTTATGTAATAGACCTTAGTATTTATTTATTAATGAATTCTGATATTGCATTTTAAATGAGAATCTGTATAAGCTATATTTGCATTATATTATCTTCTAATGTTATGCATATGTGTCTTTTATTCTACATAGTAGATGATCTGGTGTGTAGAGTTCGGCTTACACACAGAAGATCGGATCATCAGTTCTTGTAGAATATAAGCTTATTGTTCACAATCTGAGATGGAATTGGACACACCATCAGTAAGATTGTAGCACATGATTTCAGTAGGTCTGTCTTGATTATGGGGAATGGTTTAGTTTCAACTTCTTGTGCTAGTACACTTGTGTGTATTGAACGGGACCGTATGGAGGTAATTATTTTATACTGACACATAAAATAATTAATACCTCATGGTTATTATGAATACTTATACTCTTAATCCCGAAATAATTAATGGACACATGCATTTATTGTTAGTTATTTTGATTCATAAAGAGTGAGATCTTTATAGGTCAATAATCTCGATGAGTTGGATAACTGCATTAATTGTATGGTGAATATTTATTATTGACGGAATCCACGTCCTGTATAGGGATTGATGATACCCTCTTGAGGATACTTATAAGTTTTGATTATGTCAAACCCTGCAGGTGGGTTTTGTATCCGACATATCAAATAAGTTGAGTGGAAGGTCTCAAGGAAATTAATAGATGTTGATTAAATAATATTGTCAGTAATTTAATTTAATCAACGGGTATTTGTAATTTTAACGTGGGGAGATTAATAAGTATTTAATAACATAGAGCTCGAAATTTAATTTCGAATAAGCTAGGGAGTGCAATTATAATTCTTTAGTGGAATGAATTATAATTAATGTAAATAGGTTTTAATATTTACATTAGGAGCCCGAAACTTATTTGCTTTTGGGTCCCTACCGTAGCCTATATATATGCCATGTTGGGCAGCCACTAGGGTAAGACGAAATATTTTCTCTAAACCCTAGAGGCAACCGTCCAACAAGGAGAGCACAAAGAGAGCCACTTTCTCTTCACGTTCTGGCATAGGAGGAATACGGTAGAAGGCTTGAAGAGCTCGAGCAATCTTCTGCAGTTCATCATTCATTGAGATCAATCCAAACAGATCTCAAAGGTATGGATTCTTCTATATATGTTAAAGGATTCGAAATTTTTTTTTTGTGGCATGATCTATAAACACTATCACAAGTTCATGGGATTTTCGCTCCCAGCAAATACCATAGCAACCTTCCATATTAATATTTCTGCAAATGGAAGTGCATCCTGCCAAGATTGTCCCATTCCGCATGGTGAGGAGGACATTCTCACAACCCACCACTGTGAATGCAATATGTGTTGGAATAATCCGAGAAGTTAAAAGGGCTGTCTCTCAAATTTGTGGTGCTCGTCCACAAATTATCACCTTGGCAGCTGGAAGCTATAGAACTGTTCACCGTCACTGTTTGGGATGATAATATGAAATAATTTCCTCCCCAATATAATTTTGCCAAGGATACGTTTAAAACCTCCAGATTTAATCTAGTTAAAATTGGTTTGTGCGGATTGAAAGAATCGTTGCAAGTTATTTCATACCATGTATCGTGGTAACAATGCTTGCCGATTCCAAACGGATAGGGAATACTGACATTGCCGCATTCAGCTTGACAATTAGGCTTGGCCAAAGATGGAGCTGCTACTGCTGCTGGTGCTTTTATTAAGCATAGTAAAAGGATGAGCTGAAGCACCAACTTTACATTCATTGCTCTCTTCTTTTGATCTATCTGAATCATTTGGAAGAACTATACAAATAAGATGATATATATATAGTGAGAATATGAGAGAGAGAGAAAGGGGGAGAGAGAGATTTGGTCAAGTAATTAATGTAAACTATCATGTTGTTATATAAAATAACAACTACAATCATCCCCAAGATCACAACTATCATAATATAATATAATTACATAATGCGGAAATTAAGCGACATACCCGGATCCATAATCGCAATCTTCACGCGATCAAATCTTCAAATAGAACAGTCTTCGTTCTTTATGGAAAAAGGTTTCTCTGTCTTGACCCTCTTTCACCTTACGTTAGTTTCTTCAAAATAATATGATGAGTGATCTGAATACCTATTTATGGGTAGAAAGAGGACCAGTTTCCCACTTCGATTAGAAATCCACTAGCCCATCGTAATAGGAGATATTAAGAAACCACTTCTAATATTAACCAATCAGAAATAGGATATAAGTGGTTAACATTATCCCATAAACCCACTATGTCACATGTGCTAATATTACGTGGGTCATTAATAAAGATTTAAATAATTAAATCTTACATTCTCCCACTTGGCCCATGTGATAACTTTATAGTAGAATTTAATGAGTCTAACATTAGGCGCGCAATAAACCACATCCAACCATACTTTAATTTGGTCATCATAATACCATAATTAAACAACCCACTAATGCGAGTCATGGCGGTTCCACATCATTCATGCGATATAGTTCCTTCCATGCACCACAACACTAGCAAACTGTTAAATACAGTCTATAAACAAGAAGTCCATTCAAAAGGTCCAACAATAATGTCTTTTATTTCAAAGACTATTCCTGTTAACATTTGTTCATTCTCATATATGTACGTACGCAATTAATACAGGAATAATTAATCAGAAACACATTTAATAAGGTCTCAAAGTATCAAATAACATAATAACATAAAACAATCCATTACAATAATAAATGTTATGGGTCATATCCAAGACCCATGCTATTAGCATGTTCCTTAAATGTCTTTGGAGCCAACCCCTTTGTCAATGGATCTACAATCATTAGTTGTGTGCTTATGTGTTCTATTGACACTCGTTGTTTCTGAACTTATTCCTTAATGGCAAAGTATTTAAATTCCATGTGTTTAGCACCCTTAGAATACTTGTCGTTCTTAGAGAAAAACACAGCTGTGGAGTTTTCACAATAAATTCTCAGCGACTTGGCAATGGAGTCAACAACCCCAAGTCCTGAGATGAAGTTCCTCAACCACAATCCATGAACAGTGGCCTCAAAGCATGCCACAAATTCAGCTTCCATAGTAGATGATGTAGTGATAGTTTGCTTTGCACTATTCCATGATATTGCTCCTCCAGCTAATAGGAACAAATAACCGAAAGTAGACTTCCTACTATCAATGCATCCACCAAAATCTGAATCTGAGTAGCCAATCACCTCTAGATTATCAGATCTCCTAAATGTGAGCATGTAATTCTTCGTACCTTGTAGGTACCTCATGACTTTCTTTGTAGTTTTCCAATGGTCCATTCCAGGATTGCTTTGGTATCTCCATAACATACCAACAACAAAACTGATATCCGGTCTAGTGCAAGTCTGTGCATATATTAAGCTTCCTACTGCAGATGCATAAAGAATCCCTTCCATTTGTTTTCGTTCCCATTCATTTTGCGGGCATTGCATAAGGCTGAACTTATCCCCTTTCTGAATAGGGGTATCGCCAGCAGAAGATTTTTCCATTCTGAATCTCTCTAGAACTCTTTCAATATATGCTTTTTGAGACAACCCTAACAGTCCACGTGATCGATCCCGGAATATTTCAATTCCTATCACGTAAGTTGCCTCACCCATATCTTTCATTTCAAAGTTCTTAGAGAGAAACTTCTTGGTTTCATGCAATAAACCAAGATCACTACTAGCAAGCAAAATATCATCAACATACAAAATCAGAAATATAAACTTGTTCCCACTGACCTTTAGATAAATACAACGATCAACAATGTTTTCTTTAAATCCAAAGGAAATAATGATATCATTAAACTTAAGATACCATTGTCGGGAAGCTTGTTTAAGTCCATATATTGACTTCTTAAGTTTGCAAGCTAAATGCTCATTTTCTTAATGGAAAAACCTTCAGGTTGATCCATATAGATTTCTTCATCTAAACTCCCATTTAAAAAAGCAGTTTTCACATCCATTTGGTGTAGCTCCGAATCATAATGAGCTATTAATGCCATAATGATTCTAAGTGAGTCTTTCTTGGATACAGGAGAGAAAGTCTCTTTGTAATCAATGCCTCCTCTCTGAGTAAAACCTTTGGCCACTAGTCTAGCTTTATATCGTTCAATATTGCCCTTAGAGTCGCGTTTAGTCTTAAAGATCCATTTGCAACCTACTTCCTTGTATCCTTTGGGTAATTCAACGATTTCCCAGACTTCATTCTGGTCCATTGATTTTAACTCATCATTCATGGCATCAATCCATTTAGTAGAATTATTACTTTCTATGGCCTGTGAAAACGAAACCGGATCCTTACTTGATCCTATATCAAAGTCAGATTCTTGTAGGTAAACCACATAATCATCCGAAATAGCAGACCTCCTTTCCCTTTGAGATCTTCTTAATGCTACTTCTTGTGGTTCTCCTGCTATTTGTTCATTGGCAACAATTTCATTATGGAGTGGTGGTTCATTAATTTGTTGTTCAATGTTGTTAGATCGTTCAACAACTGGAGGAACAACAATTTCCTTTGAAGCTAGTGGTACTGGGATAGACACCCTAACTTCTTGAATTACCATATTTCGTGGTTTATCACTCCCACTAATGTTGCCACTTCAATAAATCTGGCATTACCGGTTTCTACAATTCTCATACTATGGTTAGGACAGTAAAACCTATACCCTTTAGATTTTTCAGGGTAACCAATAAAGTAACCACTGATCGTTCTTAAGTCCAATTTCTTTTCATGCGGATTATAGATTCTAGCCTCTGCTGCACAACCCTAGACATGTAGATGTCTTAGGCTCGGTTTCCTTCGCGTCCACAGTTCAAAAGGAGTCTTTGGAACTGCTTTACTATGAACCCGATTCAACAGATAAACAGCAGTCTTAAGGGCTTGCATCCATAATAATAAGGGCAAGGTAGAATTACTTAACATACTTCTAACCATATCCATTAGAGTACGATTACGCCTTTCAGCTACACCATTCTGCTGTGGCGTTCCTGGCATAGTGTACTGTACACAAATGCCATGCTTTTCTAAGAGTTTAGCAAATGGGCCTGGGCATTGCCCAGATTCATTATATTTTCCATAATATTCACCACCTCTATCCGATCTAATGATTTTCACATTTCTTTCTAATTGTCTTTCAACCTCAGTAATGTACACCTCAAGGGCATCCACTGCTTGAGATTTTTCATGCAACAAATAAATATAACCTTAACGTGAAAATCATCTATAAAGGTGATAAAATATCGTTCTCCACCAAAAGATGGAGTATCAAAAGGCCCACAAATATCTGTATGGATAATCTCAAGAAGCTCATTACTTCTTGTGGCACCCTTTTTGGTGTGTTTGGTTTGTTTACCCTTAATACAATCCACGCACACACTGAGATCAGTAAAATCAAGGTTTGGGAGAACCCCATCTTTTACTAGCCTCTCCAGCCTTTCTCTAAAAATATGTCCTAGCCTTTTATGCCACAAGTTGGAGGAATTTTCATTTATTAGGCTACGCTTAGTACCATCATTATGATGCAGGGTGAGAAGAGTTTCAGCAAAATAATTATCAAGCTTTAATTTGTACAAGCCATCACAAAGAATACCAGAACCAACAATAAAAGTATTATTTAACAAACTAAAACTTTTATTCCCAAATTTAAAGGAGTAACCATCAATATCAAGTTTGGATAAAGAAACTAAATTTCTAGAAACAGAAGGAACATAAAGAGTCTGAAACAAATCTAAATAATGGCCAGTGTCCAAAAATAAACGATAAGTGCCAATGGCTTCAACTAGAGCTTTAACCCGATTTCCCATGAATAAGAAGTGTTCATTTGGATTTATGGTTTGGATCGTAAGGAATCCCTGCATAGTATTGGAAACATGAGTAGTAGCCCCAGAATCAATCCATCAAGTATTAGAAGGAACTTCAGTTAGGTTTGATTCGAAACATACATAAATTAAATTTTTACCTTTCTCGAACCACTCCCTACGTTTTGGGCAGTCTTTCTGATAGTGACCCGACTTTTTGCAGAAGTGACACTTGTCATTGCCTTTTTCCTTCTTATAAGCTTGAGCATTCTGGTTGGGCTCATTTGCGACCGCGCTTTATGTCCCTTTTGGGCTTCCTCCATTTCCTATCAGCTCCTTGACTTACGAGATGAGCGGAATGATGTCCAAGCTGCTTAAGTCTTGCCGCTTCTTGGATAACCATACTGGCCAATTCATTCACATTCCACTTATCCTTCATAATGTTATAATTAATCTGAAATGACCCATACTGAGGAGGCAAGGAATTTAAAATAAATTGAACGAGAAAGAACTCATCCACACTCATCCCTAAGGTCTTTAATCGAGCAGCCAAATTTGACATTTCAATGACATGCTCATTCATGCCACGTGTACCATCAAATTTCGTGGTGGTAAGCTTGGCCATAAGTGTCCCTGCAAGAGACTTATCAGCAGTTCGGAAACGTTCTTCCACATTAGTAAGGAATTCTTTGGCATTTTCAGTTAAGGGAAGTGTAGACTTGATGTTGTTTGCTATGGTTATTCACATAAACTTAATGCTTAGTCTGTTTGACTTTTCCCATACTTTGTGAAAAGCCTTTTCTTCCGCACTGCTTGTATCAGTAATAGCAGCCGGTTTCTCAGATTCAAGAGCTACATTAAGATCCAGTACACCAAGGTGAAACTGAACCTGTTCTTTCCAATCTGAGAAATTCATTCCATTTAAAATTGGAACAGACGAAGCATACGAATGCAATGAAACTAGAACAGATACTGCAATAAATAATTTATGCTCACTACATTAGTGCTAAAAGTTATAAAAAATAGATAATTAATCAAACATAAAACACACATTATAACAATAATAAATAGTGTTACCGTGATCTACCTTTGGGTTAATTTTATGGTAAACTATTAAACAATTACGGTAATTCCCTTTTACCAATAGGACTAATTGATAAAATATTTATAGTTAAGTAGGTCCATTACCTTTGGGAATTAGGTCCAATTCAACTATAAATATTCACCAATTATCCTATCCCAATTCAATAATTACTTGAAAATAGTGCACCTTTGGGTCAACTTAATATTCTCATAATTAAAAAATTGTCATTTGCAAAGTCATTATTAATTTAATATTGGAAATGGGTATTAAATTTCAATAATTTAATTTGGTATTTACGTGTCATTCCAGTTGGGCCACTTTGGTGACTACCAAACCGTATCATAATATAAATTCCAAATTAAAAATAATGACTTTACACAATCATTAAATTAAATTAACAGTAATATGTTCAAGATAGCAATTTAATTAGAACACGTTAAATATAAATATCTTCAATTGCATGCATCTGTTCAGACTATTATTTATATATATAAAACATATATATATGGATCCGTAAGGTATAAAGACAAAAATAGATAAATAAATAATAATTCAACAAAGAAATCTTTACGGTCGTATACCTTTGCTGGCAAAAGAGTCTCATCATAACTCCATTACTTGAGACACTACCTCTTAGCAATACGCCAATTACACTATAGTCCTTCCTGTTAGTGCATATATATATATATATATATATATATATATATATATTGAATAAAAGAGAGACACACATATATATATATATACAATTTTAAGATTCGAAACTCAGGCTCTGATACCACATGTAAACTATCATGTTGTTATATAAAATAACAACTACAATATATCATGCCCAAGATCACAACTATCATAATATAATATAATTACATAATGCGGAAATTAAACGACATACCCGGATCCATAATCGCAATCTTCACGCGATCAAATCTTCAAATAGAACAGTTCGTTCTTGATGGAAAAAGGTTTCTCTCTCTTGACCCTCATTCACCTTATGTAAGTTTCTTCAAAATAATATGATGGGTGATATGAATACCTATTTATAGGTAGAGAGAGGATCAGTTTCCCACTTCGATTAGAACTCCACTAGCCCATCATAGTATGAGATATTAGGAAACCACTTCTAATATTAACCAATCAGAAATAGGATATAAGTGGTTAACATTATCCCATAAACCCACTATGTCACATGTGCTAATATTACGTGGGTCATTAATAAAGATTTAAATAATTAAATCTTACAATTAACGCTCCCTCTACCAATACATGATTAATCCTCTTTATGCATGTGTGTATATATATAGATCAGAGAGAGAGAGAGAGAGAGAGGAAGGGATCTAGCATGCCCACTCAGATATGATTTTTACTTCTATCATCGATCTACAGGTTACTCAGGTTACATTATCTTTAATTTCTACTTGGAAATAGACAGACAGTGATAGGAGAGACCAGCACCAAGCATCGTCCAAGAACCCATTTTTCTCGAGGAAATTTTATGGTTTTGACAAGTCCAACCTACAGGTCACCATCCTGTTGTGGAAATTTTCTGCAACTTTGAAAGTTAAGAGATGCGTTTTCTTTGGTTGAGCTTTAAAGAGTGACTGTTATTAATTTACGTGTGTGTGTATATATATATATATATATAATGGATTTATTTATTTATGAAGACCCAGTTTTTTTATTTTTATAAATTGTATTTATTTATGAAGGCCCACTTTGGATCTTGAAAATAGTTGGAAGAGGAATAGAAAAATACTTTAAAAAAAAATTGCATTATAATTAATTCCCTCTCAAGCATTTTTTATTTTTTTATTTTATTTTTTTTAACTTTTCCTTTGTTCTTTCTAGATCGGATCGAAGTCACATTTAATTGTCCTATGGAATGATGTGATAGTGCTAAGTTATGTGGTATTAATTTGGCATAACTTTTGACAATGTTCAAATCGGTTTTCGATCTAAAAGTCATTCCAAAAAATAAAAAAGTGTAATAGATTAATTTATCAAAATTTATATTTTGAAAGAAAGCTCATCTCCTAAAAGCCCATTTTGATGGAAGCTACGTGAAATAGTTTTTGAAAACACATTCCCCTAAAGTAAGGCCCTGTTTACTTCGTGAAAATTTTTACAATTTTTATTTTCTCTGAAAATTTTTTAAAAACAGTTTTCTTTTTCAGTTTTTGAAATTTAGAAAACATGTTTACTTTGCAAAAATTAAAACTGTTTTCAAAATCTAAAAATAGTATAAATTCATTTACTAAAACTATATATCATCTTTATATGTTTTATTATTTTTATTTTTTAGTTTTAAAGTTGGTCTACATATTTTTTTCTATGTTTATAAGCATTGCCACGATATAATCCTTGTTTTCAGTTTTCATGAAAATACTGAAAACGTCTTTTTGATGATTTCACATTTTCTTAAAAACTGAATTCAATTTCTTGAAAATAGTTTTCATTTTTTACAACTGAACGCGTTTTTTAGGCCGTTTTCTATTTTTATTGAAAATGAAAATTGCGAAAATTTTCACCAAGTAAACAGGCCAAGATCCTACCGCATTTAAAATCTTTTAAAACTCAATTTTGTCTTCATAAAATAATATTCTATACCTGTTAAAATATCTAGAGAAACTTCCAATACATGTATTTTCTACTTCGGAACAGATAGTGGGTAAGAGAAACTTCCACCCAGAATCGTCCAACGTCCAAGACGAAAATTCCAGTCAATACAAAATGAAAAACGTGGTCCCTTTCTAAAAATAAGAATTTTCAAACTTAATTAACCGAATTTACTTGGTGGAAATTAAACGAATAGTTACTTTTCTTTCCTGTTTGAATCAATTAAAAATTAGACTTAGTGATTGTCTTGGCCTGTACGTAACCATTTGCATGTGTTTGTGAGTAGGATGAGATATTTCGCTTATATAAGTCATGCATGCAAAAAATCACGTTGATAGAACGGTCAATTTTTATAAAATACTACATTTTTTCCTAAACGTACAACTGTGAGCTTCTATTTGCATAGTTTAATACATTTATATATATGTTTCCTCAAAATCCAGCCGTTGGATTGATGTAATTTTTTTGCATGCATAATGTGTCTGCGTGGAACATCTTATCCAACGGTCAATTTTTCAAAAAACATATTCTATGTTGGATTTTGCAAAGCATAAGTAAGAACGATATGCAACAATCATATATTCAGAATAAAAACTACTTATGTATGACTTACATATATTTTTTTACAAAACCTTATCGCATGGTTCTTATCCATTTTTTTACAAAACCTAACATGGGATTGGTATTTTGTGAAACCGACCGTTGGATAAGATGTTCTACGTATACACATTGTGCATGCAAAAAATCACATAGATGGGATCGAATTCACATTTAATTGTCCTATGGAATGATGTGATAGAGTTGAGTTACGTGGTGTTAATTTGGCATAACTTTTGACAATGTTCAAATCGGTTTTCTAGATCTAAAAGTCATTCCAAAAAAAAAAAAAGAAAAAAAAAATATATTTTGAAAGAAATCTCATCTCCAAAAAGCCCATTTTGATGGAAGCTAGGTGAAATAGTTTTTGAAAACACATTCCCCGAAAGTAAGGATCCCACTACATATAAAATCTTTTAAAACTCAATTTTATCTTCATAAAATATTATTCAATCTATACCTGTTAAGATATGTAGAGTATATATGTATCAACACTATACTTGAAATTAAAGGATATAAACAGTTTAGGTAGGAGCCAAAAATTATAATACTGTGATCAAATTAATGCCTTTTCTATTTTCCTTTTTTTTTTTCTTTTAATGCTAGAAGGGTAATGATCAGATGAAGGATGAAATGTAATATATATGGAGAGCTAGAGATTTTGTCAAGTAATTAATGCTCCCTAGCCTCTCCCTAGCGCCAAGTTTGATTACTGTGATTTTTTGCATGCATGCATTAAAATTTAGAAGAGTATTTAATAACTTAATTCAACTGTCGGCTTTTCAAAATACTATCGATCCCACATTGCCTAAAAATTCATAACCTTACACAAATTAACTAATATGAAGGCGTACTGTATGTTAATTAAGAAAAGAATTGCATTATGTGTGTGTCTATATATATATGTCTATATATATATATTATGGGAAAATATAATTGATCCTTAATTTCTCTAATTCTACTCAATAATTGAAAATTGATATGCCAAATAACAACTTGTGCGTCTAAAGACGAGCAGTCAACATCACCATTAGTAGCTTTTGCAATGTCATCCGAATGAGAGGCTTCAAGGAAACCCTCAATAGATAATTTGGACTGAAGACGACAAACCAAATACCAAATATGGTCAATACAAAATGAAAAATGTGGTCCCATTCTAGAAATAAGAATTTTCAAACTTAATTAATCGAATTTATGTGGTGGAAATTAAACGAATAGTTACTTTTCTTTCCTGTTTGAATCAATAATTAGTCATTGAAAATTAGACTTAGTGATTGTAATTATTAAATGGAAAAAAAAAATAAATAAATACATTCTCTTTATCTGAAACTCAATATAGATGATGCCACAATCGCTAAACTGGACAATAATAGGTAGGGGTGCAACTCGGAACGGGTCAATCCGGGATCTGATCAGATCCGAGCAATGAGGACCAGATTGGAACCGATCCGAATTGATTTCGGATTAGTCCAGTCCAATTTCCTTAATCCGAATTGACTTCGGATCGGACTTCAAATTTGGTCTTTTGTAATCCGATCCAAATGTCCAATCCAAAATCCGATATTATTAAAATATATGTGTTATTATTATTATTTGGCTATATGCAGAATGCAATATTCTTTTTGAGCTTTTGTAACATTATAAATTTATAATACAATAATAAACAAAATTTAGATATTATAAATTTACTTGTTACACTCTTTTTAGACTATTACTATTTATTTACATAAAAAAAAAATTCCAAATACTAACAAAATTTAGCATATATATCGTAATCAAAATATCGTTTGATTACTGAGATTAATTTTTTGCATGCATGCATTAAAATTTAATAACTTAATTCAACTGTCGGCTTTTCAAAATACTATCCCACATTGCCTAAAAATCCGCAACCTTACATAAACTAATATGAAGGCGTACCCAGTTAATTAAGAAAAGAATTGCATCATGTATGTGTGTGTGTATATATATATATTATTATGGGATATATATATTTGATCCTTAATTTCTCTAATTCTACTCAATAATTCGAAATTGATATGCCAAATAACAACTTGTGCATCTAAAGACAACTAGTCAACATCACCATTGGTAGCTTCTGCAACGTCCCCCAATGAGAGGCTTGAAGGGAACCCTCAATAAATAATTTGGACTGAAGACGACATACCAAATATTATGGTCAATACAAAATGAAAAACGTGGTCCCATTCTAAAAATAAGAATTTTCAAACTTAATTAACCAAATTTACTTGGTGGAAATTAAACGAATAGTTACTTTTCTTTCTAGTTTGAATCAATAATTAGTCAATGAAAATTAGACTTAGTGATTGTAATTATTAAATGGAAGATAAATAATAAATAAATACATTCTCTTTATCTGAAACTCAATATAGATGATGCCACAATCGCTAACCTAGACAATAATAGGTAGGGATGCAACTCGGAACAGTTCAATCCAGGATCCAATCCGGTCAATTTTGAATGAAGTCATTTTAAAGTAAATACTACACCATTAAATTAAAATCAGTTCCTAGTCGACTAACACTATGTCCTAGTCAACTAAGCACCTCTCCTAGTCAACTAATCGACTCCGAAAACTTTTTCAAATATATTTTTAAACCTTCTAGTCGACTAATACTTATGCCTAGTCGACTAATCGACTTGACAGTTCATAACAGCTAGTTTTCAACGGCTCTATTTTGTCTCTAAACGGCTATATTCTTTTGTGAGTCTATTTATACTCATTGTATGGATCTTGAATCAACTAATGATCATACACAAACATATTACAATCTAGTATTCATCATTTTGTGAGATATTATATTAGTCATTTGGTTCATCATTCTCTCTTAAGCCAAAATAGTTTAATCTTTGAGAGATATTAGTGAGAGCTTTCAATTGTATATCATCTACTCTTTGAGGAGTTTTCTTGTTGTATACAAATCACATCACTTTGTAAATCTTTTGAGGGTTCTTTGTGAGCCATTGAGTGTTCTTTGTGAGCACTTGGGTGTGTTCTTTGTGAGCACTTGGGTGTGTTCTTTTTGAGACACCATTGAGGGTTCTTTGTGAGCCATTGAGGGCTCTTTGTAAGCCATTGTATAAGTTCTTTATGAGCCATTGTATAAGTTCTTTGTGAGCTTAAGGTGAGAGTCTTCCACTTGGGATAAAGAAGACTGTGTAAAGGTTTTTCCACCTTGAAGGAGCTAATCCTTAGTGGATTGTGGAATCCTTGGGCTGAGTGCTTAAGGCATGGATGTAGGCGAGCCGAACCACGTTAAAATCTATGTGTTTGATCTCTCTATCCCTTACTCTTGTTTCAATTAATTGCTTCTAAATTTGCTTGTGTTGAAATTAATTGAATCTAATTTTATTTGTTAATTATTTGCAAAAGTTTGCCATAACCCTATTCACCCCCCTCTAGGGTTATATATTTGGGACAACATATTGTTTAGATAATATGAACTCCATGGAATCTTTAATCTCAATTCAAATTCAAACAAACTTACCATATCCAAAACATTCATCATAAATTTCAAATAAAAATGTCCTTTAATATTTAATTTTAAAACCGAAAATTTTAAAAAATTAACAAACTTGCTGAAATTAAGGAATTGGGGTATAATAGACAATGTAATATCATAGTTGACTTTATATTTGAGTTGTAGGGGGCTATTGGTATATCATCTTTTTGGTTGGACTCCTTGATAAATAGGATCATATTTAGGGTC
>JAESVK010056725.1:0-10435 GCA_017140935.1 Hamamelis virginiana | reverse complement strand
GACATACATTTAGAGATAGGTTTGTTAGTCACTCTTCAATATATATTATATCAGTCTCAATCATGTAAGAATGTCTTTACATTTTTTATCATTAAATGACTTTCACTGGGATAGGTATTTTGAAAAACCAACCATTGGATTAGATAATCTTCATATGTATGTCATGTCTGCCAAAAATCACAGTGATCTAACGGTCGGTTTTTAAAATATAGACATTTAAACAACTGTGACAGCATTCAATGATAAATTACCATTACTGTAAGAGCGTTTCACGAACTGTATTTATAGGCTGGCAAACCTAATCCTTGAATTAATGCAAACGTCTAAACAATTAGCAACCTAAGTGGATGGACTTTAGTCAAATTAATAAGCAACTGTAAGCGATTCGATCAATCAAGTTAATTCTCGGAATGAGTAGTTCACAAAACAGTGACCCCCGCTACAAAAAAGTCATCTTAATTTAAAATTCTAAAATATCAAATTGAGTATTAATATCCAATAACTTACTCTTACATGTACTAAAAACAAGAGATCGTTGCTCTTGAATCAAATCAAACCAAGAAAAATTATTGGATTCGAGATCAAGCATCAAGTCCTTGAATCAACATTAACAACATCAAGCCATTGCCCGATTCAAGATATCAAGCTATTTTGGCCCTTGGATCGTCAAAGTATCAAAGGAGATTTAATGAGAGGATTTTATTCTTTTGTAAAGAATATACCCAACAGAGAATTGTACCTATTATTTTTACAAATCAATACAAATTACACTTGTCCATATTTTTCTTGTTCTTTTAATTTTTCAGGACACGAAATTTGTGTGTACAAATAGTTCCCAAAACACTAACCCCGCTACAAAAAAGTCATCTTAATTTAAAATTCTAAAATATCAAATTGAGTTTTAATATCCAATAACTTGCTCTTATATGTACTAAGGTCCATTCTAAGATTTCTTAATTACCAACCTATAAAGTCTTGAGGAGGAGATAATTTTGAAAGAACTTTTAAGTTTGAGGAAATTTAGAATTTGAAAGTTTCACGAAATTGAACCTGATTAGTATTTTCGTTGAGGAATATTTCTCCTCTTAATTTTAAGTCCACTAGTGCCCCAGTTTAGTGGATAAAGCAGTCAAGTTCTATCTTACGATTGCATCAAATTAAGAAAGGAAAACTGAACCAGTCTAGGCTAGGGCTCATGCATGCGTGTGGTCAGTTCAAAGATTAACCACGCCGATTAAAACTGGCCCAACTGAGTTGATCGATTGCTCATAATTTTAAGAGTTTTTTTTTTTTTTATAAATCCCGGCCTTCGTGAGAAACTCCTATGCTATTTAGGCGTAATAAGGGTTGGAAACAATGTCAATAACAAGTGAAAGTGATAGGATTAATGCAAATTAAGAAAGGAAGCAATGCACTTCTTGCTTTCAAAGAAGGTGTTTTTCGTGACCCCATTGGCTGACATATTACGAGTTAATATTAATATTTAAGCATGACATTAATATTTAATTTAAGCATGTTCTCAAGCTCACGAAGAATCTTAATTTGCATGATATACATTTAGAGACACATTTGCTAGTCGTGGTCAATATATATATATAATAGTATATACTAGTATATTACAAATCCTAATTAATTGATTATCATAAACCTTTCAAGGATAGATTCTCAAGATAGTGTGAAACACTCACATAATTAAAATACAAATAAATATGAAACAAGAATCATATTCTTTTTATTTTTTGGCTAAAATTCTTAATCCTTTCTCACACTTTATTGTACAATAGTGGATGAACATCCAATGAATAGGCTCCAGTGTGGTCCGAACATGAACTTACGGAAACTGAAACACCATCCATGGGCCCCGTTAATTCAACAATGTATTCATCATCTTCGAAATTTTGTTGAGAATTCAAAGGCATAGGAGAGCTTCTAATCGCTTCCAGCTCCATTGTTACTTCTTTCATTGTTGGCCTTTTTTTGCCGTTCAAGTTCAAGCATCTTTTTGCAATGTTAGCAACTGCCTTGATCTCCTCTTTCCCACCCTCCTTCATTACCCGAGCATCAAGAATATCAAATAGACGGTTCTCCTTCAATGACAAGATAAAATATGTTGCTAGGCTTTTATCTTCTTGAGATCTAATTGTAGAAATCGGCTTTTCTCCAGTTAGAAGCTCAACAAGAACCACTCCAAAGCTATACACATCACTTTTTTTAGTAAATTGGCTTGATTGGAAATACTCAGGATCCAAGTAACCAAAGGTGCCATGGACAAGAGTAGTCAAGTGAGTTTGTTCGATAGAGATGGATCTTGATGTCCCAAAATCAGACACTTTTGCTCTATATTTATCATCCAAAAGTATATTTGTAGACTTAATATCTCTATGATAAATGGGTATGGAAGACGCTGAGTGTAGGTAGGCAACTGCTCCTGCAACCTCTGTAACAATTTGCAAACGCATTTCCCATGAAAATGGAAACTCGTCATTTTGATCATGGATAAGCTCGAAAAGGTTTCCATTAGAGACAAACTCGTAAACTAGTATAGGAACATTTGTCTCCAAACAACACCCTAATAGGTTAACCACATTCCGATGATTGATTTGCGAAAGAATGACAACCTCATTAATGAATTGCTCTAACTGGTTTTCATCAACGAGCTTTGACTTTTTAATTGCAACGATTCTTCCATCAGTTAACATTCCTTTGTAAACTGTTCCTTGTCCTCCCTGACCAAGAATTCGATTCTTGTTAAAATTGTCGATCGCTTTTTCTAACTCCTTGGAAGTGAAAATCTTGGTTTTCTCAATAGTGCCCTCATTAGACGACATTTGTTGTTGTAACAGTAGACCACCATTTCTTTTAAAGAACTTCTTTTTGAGTTTTATCTTCCTCACTCTTCTTATTACTTTATACAACCAAAAACCACCTAGGAGAAGAAGCAATGATCCTCCACTTATGCTGACACCTACAATTAATCATGGAACAATGAAAGAGTCACGTTTTTTTGTCTAAAATATGTGAAGAGGGATCATGACACTAAATAGCTAGTATGAAAAAGATGTGTCTTTCTTGTTACTATATTGTTTTAACTACTCGTCATCTAATACTCATTTTGACAGACTATTGCAAACAGCTTCTTTTGTACTGAACACATTTTATATAGGGAAATGGTACAAAATAAAATGTAGATCATAATACATAATTGTATACTAAATGAATTTCTTACATATGGATTTCTAATTAAAAAAAAAAAAAAAAAAAAAGCATTGTTTGTTTTTCAGGTAATTACTATATTGACAATTAGTCAAGACCAGATTTTCAGGTAATATATTACATAGATTTTTTTTATTATTATTATATCCAAAGCATGAAAAATTAAAAAAAGTTAAATAAATTATCAGTTATATTATATATTTTACACAGGGACTTGATTTGACCATATGATAGAGCTTTTACAATCATGCATATATTTAAAAAAAAAAAAAAAAGCATGAATTCAGAGACTCTATCATATTGTCAAGTTAGATGATATTTAAACAAATATAGTAAAAGGGACAGTACGTACATTTAGCACTACGTATTTGAAAAGAAAAAAAGTGAAGGAGCTATTTGGATAAACTTTTACTTTTTGTTTTTTACATTTGAAAGTAAAAGAATGAAAGTTTTATATGGTTTTTTATAGTGAAAAGTTTTGATATATAGTTACTTTCATAAGTTAATGTAGCAAAAATTTCTTCCTATCAATCTCAACTTTTAAAAGTAACTATCAAAATTTTTCACACATAAAATTCTTTTTTTTTTTTTTTTTTTTTTTTTTACTTATAGAAGTAAAAAATAGAAAGTAGATTTTAAAAGTAAAATATAAAAAGTAAAAACTTATCCGAAGAGTACTAAGTGGTGGTTGTTGCCCTTCGCGTTCAAATCCATATACTTTTTTGGTTGGGCATATAAGGCAATTCCATTTTCGATGATAACTTTCACACAAATAATTATGCACAGAATATATGGGGTTTTTACCTAGGATGATCCCCAAAGGTTTGCCGCGGTAGCAAACAAATTTGTCTTCTTGGATTCTGTAACAATGTCCCTTGCATTGAGTGCATTCTTCAACAACTGAAACGAAAAATTGATTTAAAAAAAAAAAAAAAAAACTGTACCTTGACATGCCCCTCCACTTCTCTCCTCTACCAAACATTCTATAAGAAGAAGAAAATTGTATGTACCTTGACATCCATTGGGAATAAAAGGGTTCCCTTCGTAAATGGATCCACAGTAGCATGAATAAGTTGGCTTCCGATTGCTCATCGTACCCTTAACATAACAGTAATATTTTTTATATTCCGTTTCTAATTTTACGTAGTGGGGAGGATTTATAATACCCCAATCCAGCGACACTGGAGCATGTTCCGTTTCTTTAACAATTGATGTGAGCGACCGAGTTGAAAAGTTACCTGCCAGCTAATAGTTCCGGTCTAACAGGAAAGCATACGTACAATTTGTAGCTGTTGAATTATAACCTGCGGTATAATTAACACTGTAGATATCAAGGCCATATGGAATTGAGGTTTGACAACAGTCAATACCATAGCAACCTTCCATATTAATATTTCTGCAAATGGAAGTACATCCTGCCAAGATTGTCCCATTCCGCCTGGTGAGGAGGGCATTCTCACAACCCAACACCGTGAATCTGTTGGAATAATACGAGAAGTTAAAAGGGCTGTCTCTCAAATTTGTGGTGCTCGTCCACAAATTATTACCTTGGCAGCTGGAAGCTATCGAACTGTTCACCGTCACTGTTTGGACTGATGTGGTATAATTTTCCAAGGATACGTCTAAAACCTCCAGATTGAATCTGGTTAAAAATGGTTTGGGAGGATTGAAAGAATGCTTGCAAGTTATTTCATACCATGTATGGTGGTAACAATCCTTGCCGAATCCAAACGGATATGGAATACTGACATTGCCGCATTTATCTAGACAATTAGGCTTGGCCAAAGATGGAGCTGCTACTGCTGCTGGTGCTTTTATTAAGCATAGTAAAAGGATGAGCTGAAGCACCAACTTTACATTCATTGCTCTCTTCTTTTGATCTATCTGAATTATTTGGAAGTACTATACAAAAAAGATGAGAGAGAGAGAGAGAGAGAGAGAGAGAGATTTGGTCAAGTAATTAACGCTCCCTCTACCAATACATGATTAATCCTCGTTATGCATGTGTGTATATATAGAGGGAGAGAGCAAGGGATCTAGCATGCCCACTCAGATATGATTTTTACTTCTATCATCGATCTACAGGTTACACTACAAGGAAAATAGGTATTAATGACACTTGATTTTTAAAGATTATGATAGTTTTTTAAAACTGTCATATATTCAAAAAAATGATGATGGTTGGATTAAAACTATCATTAAATGGATTAAAATGAATGGTTAAAGATGATAGTTTATTAAAAATATCATATTTATACATATAAAAATGACGGCTTAACGAAGGACCGTAATCCTTTTATTTTTGGGGCGAAATTAGCAAGGGAAGAGTTCTGAGAACCCACGACTGCAGCTCCCATCTCCAACCCTCTCCCTCATTTTGGCGCGAAATTAGCAAGGGAAGAGTTCAGAAAACCCACGATGGCAGCTCCCGATCTCCAGCCCTCTCCCTCACGATTGCATCTCCCGATCTCCCGCCCTCTCCCTCATCGTGCTCCATATCTCTCTCTCTACCTTATCTCGCGTTCTGGTTATTTCCATCTCTTTCCCTCATTGTTCTCCCTCTCTCCCTCTCTCCGAACCCTAGCTACTCTATTTCTGAACTTGGCTGGACCCTTCGACGATCACAACCTGAGAAGCGAGCTCCTGGTCCGAGTTTTTCATCACACGGACCATCGATTTCTCTCTCCCATCTCCATCACTCTCTCTCTGAAGATCCATCTCACAGCATCATCTTTGTAGCAGATTTTTTCATCAGGTTAGTTTTGTATTTTATTTTAATTTTTTCTTTCTATTATCTGGTTTGATAATGTGGATGAGTCTGAGGTGGTCAAAAAACTTATTGAGATGGAGATTAGGGATATGGAAAATTTTGAGGAAGTTCTGTAGATGTAGGGTTGAGTGTGGTGCAGTTTGGGAGGGTTTGGGAGAGGTCTTCATGGTTTGTCTGAAATCTTTTTGGATGGAGTTCATATATGCTTTCTAGAATTATGTTTAGTGGTTGGAGAGTTTGTTTGTATGGCTTGCTTTGTTGTAGGATATGCTTTCAATTGCAATAAGGTCTTGCCGGGTTTAGTTCTCTGTTTTCTAGCCAGTGTGGTGAGGGTGGGCTATGATTACAGAGCAGGGAGTGGCGAGGCAGCTGTGCATTTCAGGGCTATTTGGCTTTTAAAGGTTGGTGTGCATAGTGTTGCTTCAACTGTGGATTGATTGTTTTTTGGCTGTTTTGGTAGCTTTAGTGTCCCTGTTTCAAGGAGTTGTGTTGTGGTGGTTCTATGTTGATGTTCTGTAGGAGGGAGGTTAGGTGTGGTAGTATGATTTTGGTGGTTTGGATGATTGATATTAGTTTGTTTTAAGGGTGGAGTTGGTATATTTGGTGCAATAGTTGGTTCGGCTTTGTGGGTGGATGTGTGAGAACCTTTGATTTCATTGCAGGAGGGGTTTGGTGGGTTGTGCTTCCTTGCTATGTTTTGATCTTGCTTGTTGTTTTGATTTCTTGCTCAGTTTTGGTTTCCTTTGATCTTGTATGGTGTTTTGGGTTTTTTTGTTCTGATTTGGTTTCGGTGATTTTGGGGTGTTGGGTCTATGGGTTGGGTTTGACTGGGTGTCTATGCTTGTGTGGGTGCTTTTGGGTGTAAAGTATTTGATGTATTCTTCTTTAATTTAATAAAATGAATTATTCGGCTGATAAAAATATATATATATATATAGTTCAAAAACGATCTGATTTTCTGCAACTTGAATTCATATGAAACAGAACTATGGACAATAATATAAAAGTGAATTGAAAGAGTTGTTTATTTATTTATTTATTTTTTAACATAATATCAATGAACATTCAGAACATATTTAACTAAACAGACATAGTACAATCATACATAATCTTTCATGAAGAAATGTAATACGAATAGTGGAGAACATACCTTCCAGAAGAATTATCACTCTGGAGGTTTCTGAAGATACTAGTTGAATTTTGGGCATAAGGATCTTTTGTGGCATTTGGATCCAGTCATGTCGACTAGCTTCATTTGCTCCTCTACCTAGTTTAGTTGAGTTGGTATAATATGGTCTTACTTTGTACTGTGAACTGAATTATAAGAGTTTTGACCAAAATAAGAGTTAGCATAGCTTTATTATTGTCCTATCATGGTTAAGTGATTCTTCAGAACCAACATCATAAAAGGGTATATAATCACATTACAAAGTAACAAGAAATGTAGGGATTTTCACTGGAAGTAAAAGTGAATCTTATTATTACAGACCACTATAGGTATGATTTGCTCAAGAAAGATAAATGGGATGTCCCATGGTTATTGGGTGGTGATTTTAATGTGGTTAGGGACTATGACGAAAGGAAAGGATGCTTTTTTATAACAAAGGAATGAGAGAGTTTGATCTGTTTATTGAGGATATGAATTTGGTGGACTTTCAGTACTTGGGTGTGCCATTGGGTGGTAGTCCGAAGTCTAAAAACATTATGATCAGTTCTTTGCCTTTTCTTTTTGATGCACATATTGTACCTAGAGATGTGTTCATCGAATCCAAATTTGAAAGACTGTAGCACAGTACCTCTAGAGCAAAGGATTCCTTATGCAGCTATCTCTGCCAAAAGGTATCTAGCACTTTGATTTTAAGCAAGATTGTGTGCTTGACCGGAGAAAGAAGTGGAATTCAAGAAACAGAATGGTTAAAAAACCCAAGACGGGTAAGAAAAGCTTCTTCCTTATAATCTTCAAAGGCATAATCTATAGATGTCCATCAATATCTTGTCATTTTCTTGACTAGGGGATAACAATGGAGAAGGCTTGGAATAGGACTAAACCCAAACCCCCACCCCTCGGGGGAAAAAAAACCAACATCCTAAGTTTGATCAACCTAACTAGGAGATCCCTTTTCCAAATGGGAAACTGAATTACTGGAGGAACTTGTGAATAGGTTGGAGAAAGTAAAGCTATGTAGTGTTGGTAAGGATTAAGTTATTTGGTAGTTCACTCCATCCGGAGATTTCTCAATAAATTCTACATATAGAGTTCTTGAAGATAGATTTTAAGGTAGTGATAAACAACTTGAATGGAACGTGTGGAAGGGGGGTAGCTCCACCAAAAGTGGAAGCTTTTTGTTGGACTTTGGCTATGGGTAAAGTTCTCTTCCGCAAGATGTTGTAGAGTAGAGGCTTTCCATTGTCTGATTCAGATGTGTTGTGACCGTTGTGTAACTCCAAGGTGGATGACATTGACCATTTGTTCCTGAATTGTAGATTAGAGTGGCTTGTATGGTGCGAAATTATTCAATGGTGGGGTATTTATTGGGTAATGCCTGGATCGTTATATAAGTTAATGTTAAGCTGGGATATTCCATCAAAGGGGAGGCTATTCAGGATTATTTGGGATACATTTAAAAAAAAAAAAAAGGATGACTTGGTTGCTTTAAATATATGGTGTTGTTTGGTATGTGTGGTTGGCAAGAACTGCTAAAGTATTTAAGGCGAAGGACTTTATATATGGAGTGAGATGGTGGATAAAATCAAATTTAAAGTGGCATGCTGGGTCGAAGATTACAGGGTGGATTTGGGATTTTCAGTGGAAGACTTTGTGAGGAACATAGAGGGATCTAGGGGATGGTGTTTGAGAAAGAATAAAATCAATCATGCTGCTGTTTGGAAACCACCAGATATTGGGGACTTGAAGTTCAATGTTGATGGAGCTGCTGTTGGCAAACTGAGGCCTGGAGGGATTCGAAGGGGGATTGGAGGGGTGCTGAGAAATGAAAACGGATGTGTGTTGTACATTTTTTGTTCAGTTGGAGAAGTATATTCAAATCTTACAGAACTTATAGCTATTAAAGAGGCTTTAAAGGTGTATGTGAATTCAGTGTGTAAGAGCCATGATTTAACGATTGAATCTGATTCCAAAGTGGCAGTTTCATGGATAAGAGGTGTTTCATTTATGTGGAAGTATAGATTTGAGATTAATGAGGTTAAGAATCTTATCAATTCCTTTTTGCAAAAAAAAAAGGAATTGGTAGGTGCATTCCTTTGATTGCGTGGTTATAAGTGTGTGGTAAGCTTTTGGATGGGATAATGAGTTCTTGAGAAATGAAGTTGGGGTATTGGTAAGGGTCTGGGTTTGTGGTTGACCTATGTTAGGTTGGTGGTTGTTTCAGTTAATGGTGGTTCTTTAGTGTGGTTTTGCATGTGTTTGTTTTAGAGTTGGTGGCATATGATTTGGATGGCCCGCTAGTACTAATTTTGGTAGGATCGTCAGGTTCTTCTATGATGCCTTGGTCCTAATATTTGTTTTGGACGGTCCTCTGCTTTTGTGTAATTCTCTGTCTTTTTAATAAAATTCTTCTATTCCTTATCAAAAAAAAAAAAAGAAATGTAGGGATTTCACAACCTAATACTTCATAATGCGAATGTGCGATGCTTCAATCCGTACAAGAGATTCCCATGAACCCCAATGTGATGTTGGGTTGTTCCTTATACCTCCGCATATGTATATTTTCGCTATCTTCTTGTGAAAATTAAGTATGAAAAATATGGCTAACTTGGTAGTTTTGCATATGGAAAAAATTATGAACTGACGCAACACTGTACTGTAGGGACTAGTTTTGGGTTTTTTATGACACATTTAGTTGGTGGATTTCAGTATTTCTCAGTGGATCACAAGTTTTATATCCTCTTGTTAAAGACTACTGCAAGGAGAGCAGATTGGGGTGCAGAAACTTTGGAAATAACAGCCATTTTTATCGTAGAAAATTTTGTAGAAACAGAAAGTTTTGAAGCCAAGTGGTACTGCTAATCTCCCTTGTAGCTTGAGTATTGGTTTAAATTTGTGTAAAATATTGAAATTAGTGTAAATTACTGCCATAGTCAACTTGTGATTGATTACAATAATTTACTAATTTAAAATTAAATTAACGTCCTAATTTACTGAAAAGGGATTTGATTTTGTTGGATTAGTTTATGCAACCTTCCATCCCATTGAAGGGTGTAACATTTCTAATAAAAACAAACATATGTATCTTTTCCAAGTTTAGAAACTGAAAATAATTTTCAAATGAAAAGATAATAACAAAAAGCAAAGCAATTAGAAGAGTTGTTTGAACACCCAGCAGCCAACATGCTACTTTGCCTTTGCTTTTTTTTTTTTTTTCTAGGTTTTTGGGGTATGGGTAAATAGGGTTTTTCTATTATATTTTCTCCCTGTATTTAGGTTGTGGTTTA